>JZKD02S2183000.1:379045-391091 GCA_000966675.3 Picea glauca
CTCTCAGTAATCCAACAAGAGTTATTGTTAAAATTAGATCTTATGATCTCTTATTTATACAAAATGTCACCAAGGTGACTTATCCACATATTTAGGGGTAAACCATAAGACTAGGCGTCAACAACCCTAACCTTTCCCCCTTAACAAAGTAATATTAAAAAATTCATTTAAAATTCATTTTTGCACATAAGAAAACCCTAATTTTAGAAGGATGTCACCCTTTTAGGGGACATTTTGGAACTAGGAGAAAATCGTTGGTGTAGGAGGAGGATTGCTAGGCTTGCCAAAGCCATATGTCAAGTATCCAAATTTCTTCCTTCATGGTCAAAGCCTATTTCTCCTCAAAACACCCAAGTGCCAATGCATTAACCACACCACCAAACCCTAACCGCCCTAGGTGATGTCATGCCTCTAGAAGTGATGTTTTGCCTCTCCTAGGAAAAACACTTTGCATGTGGGGGCTAGGTTGTGTCATCCAATTCATCTTTAAGGCCTTCCAATTTTAATCTTTCTCATCTAGCACACGGGCCCTTGGCATCCACTTGTGGGCTTCAAGCCCCATGGAAGCCCAAGCTAGTATTGTTCTTCCAAAATTGTCCACCAACTGGGTCCTACAAAGACAAATATGCATGCCCTCCAATGATATCAAGTCATAACATCATGATAAGTGAATCCAATCAATAAATAATCCACTTAAGCATGTGCATCAAAGACCACTATATCAAACAATTAATTGCTCAAAGACATTATGCAACTTGTAAAGCTTGAATGTGGGAGGGTTGATGAGGTGTCCAATTGGGTCGATATTTCCCTAGGTCTAGGAGAGCTTCCAAGAGATCCCTCTCTAATCCATGTAAAGTGGGTGAAGTGGTTGGGATCAAGACTCAATGGGAAAAGGGCTTATGTCATACAAGAGGTCGTAGTGTCTCGTTCATGGTTGACTTTGTAGAGGGTGTGTAGTACCTTCGTCCGTAATGCACTTTTTCCAAGCCCATTATTTTCCACTCTTTCATTATTTCATAATTTTAAGGAAAGGTTGAAGGCCAATGCCCTGTCATGATGTCCAGAAAATGGCAGTGTCACCCACAAACACCTATTGGAAATGAGAAGTTTGGCTCATGATGAGACCCCCTTTCTCTTAGCCATGCAACTAAGAGCCATTATTCTGGCTTGGTGACTAGATGATGGTAATGCCATACCACTAGATATCCATGGACATCATAGGCCAACTCATGCTGAGACCTCCTATCCTTCAACTAACCTTTTAATAATTTTCAATCATATTTTATTGTGGGTCCCCCTTTTCTCAAATATAAGTGTTTCATTTCTTTCTTGGGTGATCCCTGGGTGAAGCATCTAGAAGGTTCATACATAGGATTTTATCTTTTACCCAACATCAATCCCTCTAGGCCTTTAACCCCTTCTTCCCATAGAATGAGGGACAACCCCTTCTTGGGTCAATACACCCTAAAATCCCAAGAGAAGGAAATGGGGGGAAATAGTGATGGACAGTGGTAAGTATGGTCGGGAACGATATGATGGTTCTTCAAGGGAGTTCCTGGTAGAAAACCCCTCCCCAAGGAAGACCACTTATTAGGGCACAATGTCAACCACCAAGGTGAAGCAGGGAAAAATGAATAATGTCCAAGCATATATCATGAAATCTAAAGCAATCTAAGATACAACATACTCAAATGGATTAAATATTGAAATGATGCTCACCATAATATTGACTTGTACCTCATGGAGCAAGGCTACCTTCCGGAAGCCAGTTGATGTGGTGGATGCCCTCTGAAAATCTACGACCTCTGTGGTGGTGATAAGGGTCTCCAAATGTGAAAAATGATATTGTTGGTCATGTAGTCTCTCGGCACTCCATATATGCAACCTAAGGGCCTCGAGCCATAATCTCCTTAGTTATCCACAAAATGTGGGTAACACTACCCAATACCTCACCAAGCTTCCTCCCGAGCTTTGGCCTTTTGGTATTACAATTTCTATCCTCTTGAACCTCTTGAGCACTTCTTTCTCTTCTCGGCTTCTACACCTACCCACTTCATGCAGACATCTTTCTCTGCTCTTATACCACTTGATGAAGGAAGAAAATGGGGGTTCGTCAAATCTATTTTTTATGAACTACGATCTTTGGACCTGTTGGTAAATTCACCCACAAAATGGATTGCAACATAACCCACTCTCATGTGCATAATCTTATACCATGTGCAGAACTCTATATCTTCCCAACCAAATACCACTACATTAAAATATATTTTCACATGAACAACACTGCGCATGGATATACCTCTGCGCAGAACTTAGTAAACAACATTGGCATGTCGCAGGTCACTATGTGCACGTAATCCCACAACAATACCAACTCACCGTAGATATTTATGTTGTGTTTTCACTATGCCACTCTGATATACAACAAACACTCACGCTCTGCACTCTGATCTCCAATTCTTTTGGCTCTCAGTCCCACACACTCAGATCGTGATTTACATATAAATTATAAACCGGGATTAAACATAACAAACCCAAAGAACTATGGGATACACAAATAATACACAATTTCCATTAATCGAGCTCAAATTACACACTATGGCCTCTATAGGCCAAGTCACCCTCTTTTCTTGTTTACATTGTGTCAGGCCTCTTCCTCAACAATGCCTGAAGGCTACATATAAATAACATAAATTCAATATCGTGCGACGTGGATCATCTCAGATCCATGATGCTCTCCACAAAGTTCTAACTAATTGCCACAAACAATAATTTCACAACAAACCCATCATACTAGGTGTGTGGTTACATAATCAAGAAAATAAATCGTTCCTACTTTCCACGACGTCTTCTGGAAGGTTCTGTTATTTCGATTATGATTTGGGGGGGTACGATGCTCCTGCATCAGGTGCCCCGGGTTAAAACTTTCATGATCTCCTGATCATGTGCTTTTGTTGCTGCTTCCATCTTCACTCTCTCTCTTTGTTCTTCCTTTTTTTTTCATGCATCACTGAGCTTCTTCACATGCTCATTCAATTAGCTTCAACCAAGCCTCTATAGCAAGCCTCTGCACTTGCCACCCAATACCTCACCAAGCTTCCTCCTGAGCTTTGGCCTTTTGGTATTACAGGTTCTCTCCTCTGGAACCTCTTGATCACTCCTTTCTCTTCTCGGCTTCTGCACCTACCCACTTCATGCAGAGACATCTTTCCCTTCTTTGATACCACTTGATGAAGGAAGAAAATGGGGGTCCATCAAATCTATTTTTTTATGAGCTACAATCTTCAGACCTATGGGTAAATTCGCTCAAAAAATGGACTACAACAGAACCCACTCTCATGCACAAAATCTCATACCATATGCAAAACTTCATATCTTCCCAACCGAATACCACTATGTGAAAATATATATGTGCATGAACACCATTACACATGGATATACCTCTGCACAAAACTCAGTAAACAATGTTGGCATATCGCAAGTCACTATGTGCTCATAATCCAACAAGAATATTGACTCATCATAGATCTTTATGTTGTGTTTCCATTGTGCCACTCTAATCTGCAACAAACTCTCACACTCCGCACTCTTATCTGTGATTCTTTTGGATCTCAGCCACACACACTCAGATCATGATTTACACAGAGATTATAAACCAAGATTAGTTAGTGAGTTGCAACCAAGCCTCTATACTAAGTCACTACACTTACTACCCAATACCTCACCAAGCTTCCTCCTGAGCTTTGTCCTTTTGGTATTACAGGTTCTCTCCTTTAGAACCTCTTGAGCACTCCTTTCTCTTCTCAACTTTTGCACCTACCCACTTCACGGAGAGACATCTTTCCCTAATTTGATACCACTTGATGAAGGAAGAATATGGCGGCCCGTCAAATCTAATTTTTTAGGAGCTACGATCTTCATACCTATGGGTAAATTATCCCACAAAATGGACTGCAATAGAACACACTCTCATGCGCAGAATCTCATACAATGCACAAAACTTCATATCTTCCCAACCGAATACCACTACGTGGAAATATATTTGTGCATGAAAACCATTGTGCGCGGATATATCTTTGGGCAGATCTTAGTAAACAACGTTGGCATGTTGCAAGTCACTCTATGCGCAGAATTCAGAAACAATACCATCTCATCGCAGATCTTTATGTTGTATTTCCACTGCGTCACTCTGACCTGCAACAAACTCTCACACTCCGTACTTTGTTCTGTGATTCTTTTGATTCTCATTCGAACACGCTCAGATCACTATTTACACAGAGATTATAAACCAGGATTAAACATAACAAAACCAGAGAACTCTAGGATACAAAAATAATACACAATTTCCATTAATCGAGCTCGAATTACAAATTGTGACCTCTATGGGCCAAGCCACCCTCTTGGATTTTTTACATTGTGCCAGGCCTCCTAATCAACAACGCCCGAAGGATACATATAAATAACATAAATACAATATCGTGGATCATCTCAGATCCACGATCCTCTCCACAAAGTTCTAAATCTTGCAAGGACTAATTTTCTTATACTTTAATTTGTGGTAGGTTCCTCTAGGAAACCGCTCTTTCTGTAAAGAATACATCACCAAATCACCTTCATTGAATACCTAGTATCATCGATGAGCATATTTTATAGTTTTTTTCTATTCATTACTGGCCTACAGTTTTTGTCTCACATGTTGCTGCAACGGTTGAATGTGTTCTGCAAATGCTTCCCCATCATCATTGATCCTATCCCCAAGAAGTAGCTGCACCAAATATAGGACACCCATAAAATTTCTACCGTAAACAACATGAAATGGATATTTACCTGTATATCTTTTCATTGAACTATTGTAGGCAAATTCTGCTTGAGGTAAAGTCAAATGCTAGTGCTTGGGCTTCTCTCCAACAATCAGCCATAACAGGTTTCCCAAACTCCGATTTACTACCTCAATTTTATCATCTGTTTGGGGGTGATAGGAACTGTTGAACTGTAATTTAGTCCCCACTTTCTTCCATAAATTCCTCCAAAAATGACCCAAGAACCGAGTATCTCTATTAGAGGTAATATTTTTTGGAATCCCATGCAATCTATCAATTTCTAGAAAAACAAATCCGGCCACCCTCGATGCATCACTAGTCTTCTTGCAAGCAATGAAATGAGCCATTTTAGAGAACCTATCAACAACCAAAAAAATAGAATCATTACCTCGTTGTGTGTTTGTGAGCTCCAACACAAAGTCCATGCTCAGATCTGTCCATGGGTTAGTGGGCACTGGTGATAGCATATACATCATTGTTTTCTGCGAGTGCTCTTTAGCCATTTGACAAATCCTACATTGTGCCACATACATGGTTATATCCTTTTTCATCTTCGACTAGTAATACATATCTTCGATTAAGGCTAGCGTCTTATCCTTTCCAAAATTTCCTACCAAACCACTACCATGAAGTTCTTTGATAATATTTTATCTCATAGAACCAATTGGAATGCATAGTTGTTTTCCTTTGAAGAGGTATCCATATTGCATAAAATATTCACCCCGATTAAGATCCATGTTTTGAGCAACTGGTTTCTTCAATTGTTCCACAATCTCCCAAAAACCGTTATCAAACGCATAGAGATCCTTTAATGCAACAATTCCAATTACTTGATTTTCCATGGTTTTCAAAAGAACAGTGCACCGACTCAAAGCATCTACAACTTGATTATGTCATACTGATTTGTGCTCCAGGACAAAGGTGTAGCCTTGTAAGAAAGAGACCCATTTTGGATGTCTATTGTTCAATTTCTTTTGGGTGTTTACATATTTTAATGCAATATGATCGGTAAATAACACAAACTCCTTTGACACTAAATAATGCCTCCAATGTAGCAATGCTTGCACAATTGCATAAAATACTACATCATATGTGGAGTATTTCTTTTTTACCTCATTCAACTTTTCACTAAAAAATGCAATTGGTCTACATGCTTGGCTAAGTACAACTCCAATGCCTACATGTGAAGCATCACAGTCTACCTCAAACACTTTATCAAAATCTGGTAAGGCTAATATAGGTTCCTCAGTTACCTTCTTCTTTAACTTAAATCTTTCCCCAACTTCATTAGTCCACATGAATGTCTCATCATTGGTGCAATCTATTATGGGTGCTACAATACTGCTAAAATTTTGAATAATTTTTTGGTAAAAAGTGGCCAGCCCATGAAAACTTCTTACATATTTTATGCTCCTGGGACTAGGCCACTCCAAAATTACTTCGACCTTCTCTGAATCCATCTTGAATCCTTCTATTGAGATGAAAAAACCCAGAAATACCAAACTTTCTTGCAAGAACCTACATTTCTTTAGGTTTGCATAAAGTTGATGTTTCTCAACGCATCCAATATAATTTTTAAATGTTGCAAGTGATGTTCTCTGTTGTCACTAAAAACTAGGATGTCATCAAAATAAATGACAACAAACTTACCAATATAAGTTTGAAGCACAATATTCATCAACTACATGAAAGTACTAGGTGAATTGGACATCCCAAATGGCATCACCATCCATTCATATAGTCCATCCATGGTCTTGAAGGAATTTTTCCATTCATCCCCTTCGTGAATCCAAATCTGGTGCTATCCACTTCGCAAAACAATTTTACTAAAACATTTAGCTCTGGCTAGCACATTCATCATGTCATCTAAGAGAGCTATAGGAAATCAATATTTGATGGTAATTTTATTTATTTCTCTGCTATCCGTTCACATCCTCCACGTATTATTCTTTTTGGGAGTAAATAATGTCGGTACATCACATAGACCCATGCTTTATCTTACCACACCTTTATTTATAAGTTCTATCACTTGTCGATTGAGTTATGCATGTTGTGTAGGACTCATTCTATAGGTGGCCTGATTAGGGAAAGATGATCCTGGGGTTAGATCAATGTGATGTTGAATATCCCTCTTTGGTGGAAGACCATCAGGTACTTCATTAGGGATAACATCAACATATTATTCTAGTATCTTGGCCACTTTAATAGGGATGGGTATGTCTTCCTCGACTCCTTTTTTCACTATTAATTCATAGCAAAATCTTGTTTCCTTTGTTTCCTTAACAAGATTTCTTTCCGACAACATATTCTCAACTTTCCCCTCATCCTTAAGGGGCAATAAGATGACTTTCGATCCATCCTTCCAAAATGTGTAGGTATTTTTTTATCCATTATGCATGACTTTTTTGTTATATTGCCAAGCCCCCCCCAATAACAGATGATATGCATCCATCAGAATGACATCACACCAGATTTCATCTTTATAAGTCTTATCGGTGGAAAAATTGATCAAACATCTTTTATTAATGGTGACTTTATTCCCTTTTTTGAACCATGCAATTTGGTAAGGATGGAGATGTGTTTCACAATGTAATTTCAACTTATCTACCATCTTTTTGGAAACCATATTCTCATCACTGCCACTATCAACAATAACTTGACATATCTTTCCCTCAAAAGTGCACATGGATCGAAAAATATTTGTCTGAAGCCAAGAATATTCATTGTCAATACTCTGTCTTTGCTCTTTTTTCAAGAATCACCATTGACCTTTGTATCATGAGATTCTCCCCCATATCGAGAGGGACTTCATATTGAGCTCCTTCTTCTTCATTCTCAACTTGGACCAAGTTTAAACTAGGATGTTATCTTGCTTCAACTCTTGCATGTTATAATTTTGTCATTCAAATGCTTAATGACCCTCTACACCACACCTAAAACACACATAAGGTACTCCTCTACCACCACCATAACCTATACCCCTCTAAAACCCTCTTCCTCGTGGTTGATTCATGATACTTTGTTGAGTATCTTCTGCTTTATCATCTCCTTGGTATGATTCTTCTCTGCCATAGTTAAAACCACCCCATGAGGAAGATGATGTACCCCTCCTTGCTCCTCTATTCCTTTGAGAAAATTGTTGATTTTGTTTTTCCTCGACCTTTAAGGATAATTGGTATGCCTCTTCCACGTTGCGAATCCTATGCATGCTCAATTCATCTTGAATAGAAAATTTTAAACAATTCAAATACATTGCAGCCAATTGCTCATCAATTTCTTGGTGATCCACACGAATGGACAACTGATAAAACTCGTGTGTGAGTTCCTCCACGATGGACAGGTTTTGCTTCAAGTTCTGAAATCTACGAAAAAGGGTTTGGGCATAGTCGAAAGGCATAAATGTTTCTTGCAATTTCTTTTCCATCTTATTCCAAGTCCTAATTTTTTCTTTTCCTTTTTTGTTTTGTCTTTCTGCACATGATCCCACAATATCATGGCATGACCCTTCAACTTGGTGCATGAAAATCTCACCTTCTTTTCCTCTGTCATAGGCTTCCATTCAAAAAAAATTCCATGGCGTTCAACCAATCTATTAACTCCTCTGGTTTAAGACTCCCTGCATATTCTGAAACTTCCATTTTGATCCCATAATTTCTCCCTTCTATAGACCTGAGCATCTTTTCTTCAAAAGTCATGCGCTCTAATTGTTCTTCTTCATGTTCTGCATGTTCTTTTGCATGTTCTTTATGTTTATCTACATCTCCTTAGTCTGTCTCCTCATCAGACACTTCTCTTTGTATTATTCTCTAACTAGCCAATATGTTTGTAAGATATGATACTTTCCTTTGGAGGTTTTTCATATCTCTACGCATTTGAGCAAGACCTGCTCTTCCTCTCCCAACCATCTTCCTTCTTTGATACCAGATGATGTAGCCAATAAACTCTAATTCATTCAAGAGATCTAAAAACCATGCAAACACACGAGAATGGAAAATGAATATATTTTATTCCTTCTCCATCCTAACTATTACAATGGAAGTTCAACCCCTTATAACTACTATCTGAGATTTTTGAAAACAACTAATTTTAAAAAGCAACTAATTTTAGAAAATTCTTGCATGACTCTAAAAATGACCAATAACAAAAAGCTAACTAGAGGGACAATATTTGTCAACTCGTTTTTCTGATTAGGTGCCTAAACTAAGATATAACTAATAATTGTTAATTTAAAAATTCTCGTAAAAACACTAAAACCCCAATTTGAGGCCTTATATGAAGGAGTTTGGCCCCGAAAAAATGTTGAAATGATGTTTGATCTGAAAGGATCGGATCGACGCAGTAGTGAACTCTTCGAGACACAACTCACTCTAAAATTTAGGCCTAAATGGACAACTGAGTCAAAATTTATGACCCTCAGAAATCCCTACATCATTTGATCTCTTGACTTTTGCAGATATTGCATGGCACTTGAAAATAAATTACAATTGGAAAAAAAATGCTGCGAAAAAAGCTTACATAATAGCTAGAAGATTAAACTTACATAATAGGTTGAAGATTATGCATTGACATCTTTTTAAATCATGTCAATTCGAAAATTAGAATTATATGTCTTTAAAGAAAAACTTACATATAAGATACTTCAAAAATTCAAAGCTGGGTTAAAAACATTTTCAAATATTTTCAAATAAAACAAGCATTTGCGATAAGACATCTAGTTGACATTCTTATTCATAGTATATAGGTGTTAATCTACCATTTTAGTTTTTTTTTAGCTTTGTAATTAATGATTACTATGTATCAGTGTTATTTAATACATGGGTTTTTCAATTGTTTTTTCAAATCACAATGTTCATTTATTTCTCTTAAAAAAGAGTAATAGCTATAAGTGACATAGTCATCTAATAACAATTGTAAATAGATTCTGGAAGATGGATTGTTTCCAAAGGAATGGAAAATTCTGATTTGAATTGATGCAAAGACTTTAAGAAAACATCAATATAAAGTATTAAAGTATGTATTCATCTTTTTGTTAACATTATCAGAAATTTTATATATTTTCATAATGTACTTAACTTCTTTTTTCTCTCATTTTCAATCCTTCTCTGAATTGATGTTGTTAATTAACATGTTTTTATCGTTCGTTTTCAATCTCGATCCAGACTTATCTAGAGGACCTAACCTAACGTCGATGGCAATATTAAAAATTGCAATACATGCTTGATGTGTTTTTTGTTCTTTATGAGAAAACAAGAATTATCGTTTTCTAACAATTTATTGATGTCCATTAGAAAATTGTCATCTTAAGACATTTTTAAGAGGTGGGGTATAAGCATCTTTGCTGCTAATTTATCTTGTTATAAAAAATAAAATAAAAATGTATTTTAATTTGAGATAAACGAAAATACAATAATTAGGTGCTTTAGGCACAGTCCAAAAAGGATCATCCAAAGATAGATCACTTCATAATTTTTCACTATAGATCTAGAAAGATCCACAAACTTCATAATATCAAGTGTACTATCTATCAAGTAATGGAAAAAAAGAAATAGACTTAATAGTCCCATGTACTGACATATTGCAAGTTCAATCCAAATGAACATAATTATTTAACCATATGTTGGATTAGTGGACAATTGGTTGTCCATTAACCCAACATCCGACATACTTATGAATCCAACATATGAATCCATTTAGCATAGTTCATGACATCCAATCCAACATTTACATAACCATATTCATCATACAACATCTTGCCAAATTTTGAAAGTTGAAATTTTAATCAAAGTAGTGGATTAAAAAACAATGAGTTAGAAAGTACAAAATTTTGAGAATCAGAATTTTACAGAGAAAACCTTACTTATTTTTATCTCAGAATTTCAGACTTAATTAGTTAAGTCCATCATTAGGAGAAGAATCTCTCATGGATTAGGAGGGTATATATATATATATATATATATATATAATTTCACAGATTGAGCATAGGTCAGTTGAGAAAAACTAAATATATTTTCAATTAATGATGTCGTGGTTCTCCATGCAACAGAAGTTGTTTTTATGGTTCCATGCTATGTTCCATACCTTGACTGGAGCTATTTTTAGAACGTGGATAACAAGTTTCTAGGAATCACTCAGTCTCCAACCATAATATTTATTCATATTATTTGGGTGTTTTTCAATCTCCTATGCTTCTCTAATACCCCTCTTTGCATAGTGATCCACTTTTGAAAGAACCTTTGTGTTCTCTATGCAAATATGGTTCTTAGAAGTGTTTGGATGCTCTAGTAATGCGGATTTCTTAATACTATCATGCACAATTTCTACATTATGTTATTTTAGTCTTATTTGTGTTGAATGACCCATTTCACCAATATATAATTTTCCCAATGGGTAGGGAAATGAATAAACCCCTTTTTAAGCCCCTTTTTAAGCTTCTTCAAATCAGTTTTATCCTTGGCAAATTCAAGCATGTTCCTCAAGGTATTTAGGGGTGAAAATGCAATGTTTACATTCTTTTTCCTAAGAATTCTTGTTATTTTGTTTGTGGTTCCATGTATATAGGGAAATGTGATGATTATTCCCATCATAATTGCAGTGCCTATTGTAAACACCAATTTGGACTCTATGTAATGCCATATTTATTTTTCTTTATGTATAACCTTTTGTTTTAATTTTTTTTTTGAGAAAAAACTCCAATTCTTGATCTAAGTGATCTGTGTCTAATATTCTGGCAGCTTTGGTTCCTAGTGTGTTTATGACACTTGATTTTTGCACTAGATGATGATGAGAGTCAACTTGCAAGTATTTACAAGTATGGGTTATTTTTTGACAATGTTCTCCCAAGTTTTTGAGAGTGAAACGCACATTGGGAATGTGTGGAGATACCCCCCAATTTTTAAGTAAATTCATGGGGGGCATCAGGGTCCCTAACATGGGGGGGGGGCATCTTTAAAATTATTAAAAAATATAAAAATCCCAACAATAACAATTCATCATCGTGCAATGTAAATACTAAATTCAATTTTTTAAATATTAGAACAATGATTCATCAATAACAATGGTTATAATAATATTTAACATTAAATAAAGAAACATTCCAATTAAAAAGTTAAAATTTATAACGTTTAACACATTGATTCAAATTCCAAAAAGTACTATGTAAACACTAAATAGTAGATGTTAAAGTCTAAAATAGTAAATTAAAATTACTCAAAAATACTAAAGAG
>JZKD02S2183000.1:446714-459010 GCA_000966675.3 Picea glauca
TGGGTCCTCCAGGACCATACTCAGGTCGCTCCTGCTCTCGGTACTCCATGTCTAGGACCATGTGGGCCTCGAGACATGATCTCCTAGTTATCCCTAGATATCGGGGATAACAATACTAATCAAAATGAATGTTTTCACTAATCAAAATAGATGTCTTACTAATCAAAATAGATGTCTCTTTTTTAGTGTAATTTATAAAAATCTATGTTGATATTTATTGTATGCTTTATCTTGGTACTACTTGTGAGTAAAAGTCATAAAATCACTTATATTTTATCTTTGATACTAATCAAAATGGATGTCAATCAAAATGGATGTCTCTCTTGTTATGTTCACTAATAAAAATGGATGTCTCTTTTTTATATCTCTCTTATTTACAAATAATCCACATCTAACTCACTAGATTCATGAACCATATTGGTCAAGTCATTTTGTTTTAAGTTTGAAGTAAAGTTTATGTATATTACCTATTTTTAATAATAACTTGTTTTAAAGTATACAAAGGATATTACAAAGTATAATGTTATAATTTTGGTGGTATTTAAAAGGTCTATTAAAGAATAAAATAAAATGAATGTAGTTTTATTATAATTTTAGTTAAAATTGAATAATTTGGAAATTGCAATTATTAATTAAGGATGTGGGTTGATTGATTTTTATATAAAATGAATGTAGTTTTGTTATAATTTTAGTTCAAAATTGAATAATTTGAAAATTGTGAATATTAATTAAGGATGTGGGTTGATTGAATTTTTTCAAAGAATATATTTAAATTAGAGAGTAAAAATTTGAAAGAATGGACTTGTCTTCATTTCCTTGAAACAAAAAAAAAGTAAAGTTCTAAAATTAACACTTTAACATTTACAAAAGTCATAACTGATCAATTAATTGGACTTTTTTCAATGAGGCATCACTAAATTGGAGTAAATTAAAAAGTGGGCAATTCAATATTTTTCCATCAAAATTTACTCCAAATTCCATAGGAATTTTGTAAAGTTATAGTTACACTTAATTGATGGGAATTTTGACTAAGGAACTTTGGCTTTCAGGCATTAGGACATTTGAAGAAGATCCAGATTATCAAGATTTAAAAAAAAAAATTAAGATTATCCACTTTTTAACTCGGTCTTCATTAGAATTTGGTGAATTAAATCTAGTATAAACCAACGTAGGGTTGTTATCTAAATATGTACGTACATAGTTATTTATTTTTAATTGAGCTCAATTTATTATTCTTATTCTTATGATTATTATTGTTATCTAATCTAACATCACTCTAGGTGACAACATCTCCCTTATACTGGACTGTAGAGCATCCCTTATACTGGACTATAAAGCACCTCGCTACTTTAAGTACAAACACATATAAATTATTTATAAAAATAGGTGTTATAAACAAGACTTGATTCAAAAAGACCAAAAACTTAAAATAACCAAAATACACAATCTCCACAAATAATTTTACTACAAAATCAAAATTTACTAAATTTTAATAAAAAATTACAATTTATTAACATCTTATCCTATAATTATAATAATAATAATAATATACCTATTCAAAATAAGTTCTATACCCACACATAAAGTAAAACAAAATTCCAAAAGGATTAATAAATAAATATAAAATAAATATGATAAAATAAATTTTTGTTGATACTTTCTTTAAGTGTTTCTATCCATAGACACATTGAAAAATGAGATGTTGTGATGCATTGTACTACATATGAACCTATTTAATAGTGATACATAATGATAATAATTTAATAATTAAGAAAGAAAATATCACACACTTTCAATATTATATATATATATATATATATATATATATATATATATATATATATATATGAGTGAAGTGTTTATTGTAAATGTTGAGAATGGATTATGAATTTAACTTAAAACAATATAGAAGAGACATAGATTTGGATGATGAATATGAGTTAAGTGAAATGAGAACCTCTTACTTTTATGAGGTAGGAGAAGTGTTATTCAATGGTTTTTTTTTCTAACATGGTTTTTTTTTTTTAGAAATACATGAGTAAATTATAATAAATTGACCACCAAATAAATTGCTAAAACAATGCATATTAGAACATAGTTTTGTATCGATGTCAAGTCATGTATGTTGACATTATTGGTGTGGGTTTGAGATTTTTCTTTTTGGTCACTTCTATCCAGTGCCTTTGTTGTCCCTATAGGGGCATCATCGGTTCATGCAACCGGTTTTCTCTAGGGCTTCCTTGGATCCTTCTTTAGGGGTTGTTGTTGGGATAGTGTATTCATTTTCTTCTTTCGTTGTTGATACTCCCTCTTCCTTCCAACAAGGGGGGAGTTTGAGGAGAAGACATTGGTGACTCTCGTTGCAAAGGTTGCGTATTTGACCCTTTCTCTTGCTGACTTTGTTGGGTTTCTTAAGGAGGGGGATGTTGATTGGGGTACCACACCCTCCTCCTTTCCTTGTGGAGCTAAGGGGGCTTCTTCATGGGTTGTATGTAGAGCTTGCTAATATTCTTCCTTTGGGGGAGATATATCCTTGTTGATGAGGTGGTGTTCCTCTAGGGCACTAACCCACTAGGTCAACAAGTTTTTGGAGGTTCTTCTTGATCGACATTCTTTTTTACCCTTCGCATAGTTGGTTGCTATATGGCCTATTTTGAAACAAGTTCTACACTTGAATGCAACTTGCTAATACTTGAGAGGTCGAGTCCATGTGTAGTCTTTGGCCACCAACTTGACGACCTTTGCTAGAAAGTCTTTAGTTAAGTCCACATTCACATAGATCCAGGGGTACGTATATGCTTCCTTGTTTCTACCCCTTTAAAGAGGAACTTGTCAATGCCATTGTTGATGCCTTGTAGTGAACTGAATCCCTAGAACTAAAGGGGGAGGTTGGGGAGTCTCACCTACATTGGGGCCGAGGAGAGAGTACTCATTGTAGGGTTAAAGATTGAGGACCAGGGCTTCATGCATAACCCTACCTTTCCCTAGAACCAAGGCCTAGATTTAAGGATATGATTAATATGGCAAAGTGACTCTATAATGAAGAACCCTTTTGCATAGGGGTACATGAAAACCTCTGCTTTGATTTCTGACTTCCATGTGTGGAGCTTTGGCCAAAAGCCATTGAATGTGCAAATGAAGTTGTTGTCCTTAAAATGAATAGATTGGTTAAGAGCATTTGAGATCCCCTAGATGGATCCTTGCTAAACCAGTATGGTAGCCATTGCTAGATTCGACACTATTACAAATGCGGAGAGAACTACATTAGAAAAAGGAGTTCTAGAAGACTTGAAATTGAACTCTACAATGAAGAACTCTTTTCCGCAGGGGTAGATGAAAGCCTCTTCTTTAATTTCAAAATGTTAACCTTCAGCCAGTTATACCTGAGCAGTTCACCGAAAGACCATGTGACCACCAGAAGAATGAGATTGAGACAAGGTGTTAACAGATGAGCACATTCATTTGGCCAGTTCATTCAGCTAGGGTGGCACCAGACGGGTGAGATTGAGGTTCACCCAAGTAAGTTGACACGACAGATAGAAAAATGACATGCTGTTGTTGGCCATCGGATGGATGAGCGACTTCGTTCCTCGCCCTTTTTGGGGCGAGTCACTTAACGTACCTCACTCACTTAGGGTGGGTCACTAACCGTACCTCGCTTCATTTCATAGGGGGGAGGGCACAGAGCTTAGAGAGAGGTTTGCTCATTTTCTCAATCAATAATCGAGCGAGGTGAATGGTTTGTTCAGGTGCTGCAAGCAATAGCATGTGTAGAGAGAGAGCTTTATGAAATTTGGCCACAAACCATTCAATATGCAAATGAGATCATTATTCCTCACACAAAGCACTGGATGAATGTCGAAAAGACATTGAAATGGAAAGTAAAAACTAACTGTGAGAAGGTCATAAAGCAATGACAATATTTCTCAAATAAAAGCTAAAGATTACTCATATTCCTCATAGAACTCGACATGTCTCCAACTTAAAACAATATTTCAAGAGATAAAAAATACACACTCAAAATAAATTGAAATCCCCTCACCTATGAAGAAATTGAATTGAACAGGGTAGAAAATATCCCATCTCCTAAACCAACTTTTCTAAAGTCATGGCAACAATAATTTTATGACAAAGTGGAAAGCAAAGTGGGCAGGCAAAGCAAGTGGAATCAATGATGAATGGCGAAACAATAAAAAATTGAAATCGCAATCATAAAAGGGGTTTATCAAATAAACATTCAACCCACCCAAAAATCAATCCCTCAGAGTCGTTCAAACAAAATGATTTCAACGTCAACCGACGGTAATTATTAGACAGAAGCGCGCAAGTCCTACTTCTGTCAATTCCCTCGGCCGGCATTGCATTCATTCATGGCCGCTGCGGCTTGCTCTGAAGGCGAGCGCAAAGTTCGAATTAAAAGACTTCAGAAAAGAGAAGCAGCAGCATATCCGTCAATAGCCGGAAGAACAGAGCGTCGTAGCAGCAGCAGTAACAGCTCATCGACCAAGGTTCGAAACGCACCCCTTGCAGTGGATCCTGAAGGCGTCTGGTGCTGTGCTCCATTCCCTTCTCCGATTTCTGTCAACACAAATAACATCAAATCCCTCCATCGTCGCCCTTCACAGAATTCGAAGCCGAAGCCGAAGCCAAAGCCAAAGCCAAATCCTCCACCTGTGCAGCCCCCGGAATCGAACCTGGGACCTCCTCAAGATGAAAGCAGGACGACACGAATGGATTCCGAGGGGCTCCCGTTGAGAACTACGGTGCCCTCTAAGATGCAAACCGATGAGCAGATCAAGATCAAGATGATCAGAAATGGCCATAATGATAACAACAACAACAATATTTGTTATAAATTCAACGACGCAGAGACCAGCGATGCGAGGGTGTCGTTGTCGACATCATCATCATGCTCGTTGAATTTGAATCTTCATACTCAGATCCTCGTTAATTGCAGCAATTTGTTCGCGGCCAAGCTTTCTGATCAGCAGCAGGATAATAATTCTCCTCCTTATTCAATCGAAATTGTGGACTGTGTCGATGTAGAGATGTATGTTGAAACTCTGCGTCTCATGTACTCGTACTGCTGCAGCGGCGGGGATTTGAATTTGAAACGGAGGTTGATGGGTGAAAGCGTTTACAGAGTCCTCCGGATTTTGCAGGTAAGCCCTTCAAACCCCATGCTTTCTTTGGTTTGAAACTATTTTCTACTCAGTTTTAATTTCAACGCGCGCAAAGTAAAATATATCAATTATTCCAGGGTTACTTCAACTGGTTATCTTATTAGAGTTAGTATGTGATTAGTTTAGTGCCAGCAGATGATTAGAGTAGTCTGTCATTAGTTTAGTGCCAGTATATACTTACTTACAATTTGTTGATTGGTTGATTTGAGCTACCATTCACAAACTAGAAAAAAAATCAAATCTTGTTCACAATCTTTTTTTTATAAAAAAGAATGGTCATACATACATGAAATGATTTGATTGAAATCATCTATAATATACGGTCCTATTTTGTCTATATCTTTGTTAGCTGTGCTGTAGAAGTATAAGAGCGCATTTCCACTGATTTAACTTTTAGCTTCAGCCTTCAAACCGTTGGACTGGATTAAGGGGTTTTGGTTCAGAGAAAGAAAGTTGAATCCGTGACCAAAAAGCATTATAATAAACTTACGTTTGGCTCTGAATCCGTTAAACTAACTTTCGAAGCTAAATCTTAGTACTACACTGTAAACCAAATACAAACAATAAAAGTATAATAAACCAAGAACAAACATACAACCAATAGAAGAGACAAAACAAATCCGCAGCTAATGAATGGCTGGAAAATTAAAATCTTTACTTTGATAAAATAACTTGTTGCAGATGTTTTAATGTACTTTCGGTCCTCTGATTCGTATCTTCTATTATATACAGTTAGATAAGGTAATAAGGTGTAAATGGGCTTTTGAAGACTGTATGGGAGTATCGGATCCTGTTTTTTTTTTCTGTTGCGTTCATGCTTGTTGGTATCTCTTCAGCGCACTTTCTATTGATTAAGTTATTGATCCATTAATCTCAGTATAGTGCAGTTTTTTTATCAATGCAGTTATGAATTCTATTAACAGCTAGCTTATTAGTTCAGAATCTGCAGATTTTGTGACTCTGGTACGGGCAATTTCATATACTCTTTCTCTTCCTTTCTTATGTGTTCCTTACAGATCTTTGTCCCTTCGTTGTGCGCAGTTACATATATTCCTTATATGTTTTCTTAAAAAAAAATCCCAGGAGATTTATCATATTCCTGAGTGACTCATTTATTTTTTTAAGAGACTGTATGGAAAATTATATGGTTCATCAATCCTCCACTTTAATTCAAACATTCATCTTAACAATTTCTTCGCTTTAAAATTTTGGTTCAGGAAGTCTATGCTAATTTATTTTTCCCAATATTAAGTTTTCGATGTTTAACAATATTTTTTTTCCAATATATATTTTGCTCTGGCTGTACAATTCACTTCATTTCTTTGAATGCAATGGAGGTTTCTAACAATATATATATTTTTCATGTTTAACAATATTTTTTCTTTCCCAATATTTATTCATTTCATTTCTTTGGATACAATGAAAGTTTTCATAAATCTTTACTCCACCATATTATATATTTCATGCGCGACCAGAACACTCTATCACCTTTGAAGCTCATCAATTACATGTTTTAGTTTCATATTTCATATATTGATTTTCCTTCAGACACCATATTATATATTTCATGCACGACCAGAACATTCTATAACCTTTGAAGCTCATCAATTACATGTTTTAGCTTCATATATCATATATTGATTTTCCTTCAGATGTATTTGATAGGGTAGTGTGTAATCCAGTATACACGGGCAACAATGTGTTATCCTCTAGCTCATCAATTACATGTTTTAGCTTCATATTTCATACGCTGATTTTTCTTCAGAAGCATTTGATAGGGTAATGTGTAATCCAGTATAAACTGGCAATCATGTGTTATTCTCTACAATAATTTATCAACCAAAACAAACTATGTACAAAACAAACTATGTACAAAAGACAACCAGTTATATATAACTATATATATTGTGGTGTTGGCTATTTCCATGGAATATTCAGAGCTCAACAAGAAGAGCATCTTATAAATCTATTTAAAGATACAATATGTTATTCACAAGGAATTGAATCTGAATAGGAAGGAATCATTCTTCCTAATCACCCAAACTACATCCAATGAATTAAAACAACCAATTATATATATATATAAGATAACCCAATATGAAAATTGACCCATACATAAACTTAGTTGAACCACCATCACTCCTTTCTTATTCAAATTCAAATTCAAATGAAGAATTATTGAACAAAACATATAAAAAAAACATATTTGCTCAAATTTGTCCATCTTGACGTTACTCTCAAGTTCACCAAGATCATGAAGGTAGAAACAGATGGTTTCGAAGGGCAGCCAGTACTCTATTCAGAAAACAAATTCTAATAACTTTTTAAAATGCTGAAGTGGATTGAGTTATCTGCCTGTCTCCGAGTAGTGATTGTCTGTTATAGTCATGAAATTACAAATAACTAAGTTTCAATGCATAGGTAGATTCAGTCTGCAGATAGAGTCGACTTTTTGGAAGTTGGCCTTCAAATATCATCTCTTGTAGTAAAAAGAGTCTCGTGTTGAAGTCTAAAGTATCATTGAGTTTGTCACTGGTCAGCTTGCTAATAAAGAATAAAGAATTGCTATTTGAGTCAGTCATTGTTACAGTTTTCAAATGGCTCCACCAAGAAAGATTATGGATGCTCCAAATATTTGTTTTTGCACGTAGAAACAAAGATTTTTTTGCCAAGTCATCATCGATTGTATATAATTCATGGAGAATATTATTCATGGTTTGATTTTCGACTTCTTTTTCCTTAATCATGATCGTGGTCTCTCACTCATTGTTGCATGTTTGACCTTTTCTTGTCACGTACATAATTTAATTATATATATTAATACATTAATACTTAAAAAAATAACTATAATTAATATAAATAATAATATTTTATAATAAATCAATATGTAAATTGATAAAGTTTTATTCCAATCTAGTACTATAATTATAAATAATAATATTTTATAATAAATCAATATGTAAATTGATAAAGTTTTATTCCAATCTAGTACTATAATACGTGTAGTAAAAAAGATCTGTGCCAATTTCCTTTTGTGCAAGAATACCGCAAATGATTCTACAAAGGTGTTAAACAATCACACACATACCTAAAACCTAAAGAATAAAGAATGCATTAAATAGATTATAATAATATCGACCATAAATCAAAAGTGCGAAGAGATTTCAACTCGAGTGCATGTATCTTGGCTGAACAATATCCAACTGTTAAAAATGCTTCATCTTGAAGCTTCATGGCTAATACCATCTCTCTTTGAAATGGATGAAAAACGAAAGGAAGTGTTGAAACACTCATGTTATAGTGGAATGTTGAATTGAACTAAGAAAGCTGATGCAAGAAGGGGAAAGTTGGAATATGCTATCTAGAATTGTTGAAGTTGAAGAAATTGATGCACATATAAAAATTGGAACAAATTATTTTTACAATACAAAAATTTAATTGCAAGGAATCATAATAAGTGCAATCCATTAAATTAAGTTAAATTTTAAGGATGAAGCTAGTGTACAACAAGGCCAACTTAATTTGAACAAAACTTGATAGCATGATCGATTTGGGTAGTCACAAAAGACAAAATTTGATAAATTTTATTTGACTTTGAAAACAATTCTCAACTTTGTTGCAAATTTGAACATTTAAACATGTTGTTGGGTATATGCACTTGATTTTGATGTTGTTGGGGTGGGTATTTGCCATTGTTGAAAAACAATTACAATTGCATTTTTAGTGATAATATGAAGTGAGTGTGCAATTGATTGTAAATGTGGTCAGGGTATGAGACAATTGCTATTATTGAGAACTACTATAACTCATGAGCATGGATGCATTGATAATTGTATGAGGTTAGAAAACATGATTAAAACATCCTACTACATACTGATCTCTAAATTCTCAAGGATTTAGTGTTGAACATCAAAGGTTACATTGACACTGAGGCAAGTAAGATATTGTAAAGCATTAACTTGTTATTGGGTCTCTCTGATCTCAACTCTCTATGATTGACATAAGAGGTCAACCTCGATGATGAGGGTTCTCAATGATGAGGGTTAAAATATGCATTGGTGTCACACATAGATGGATGCACTCTCATAGGTACCATATTGTGCTAACACATCTACTACTTTCTTTTCCCACTAATCTCTACATATTAACCACTTGTTTACTATGCATTCTTTGTTGGAGGCATTCAATAAGAATGAAATGATAATCATGGGAGTGTGGAAGGAATTACATAGTAATTGTATCATTTGATGTTGTAGGTCAATATTGTATCCACTAAAGGAACTAACAAGGTTGAAGAGTGATACAAAGGTCTTTGTCTTGATCATTGCTTTTTGCCAAAACTTAGAAACTATATTGATCAATGCTTGAAGCACTATTGTTTAGGGTGACATACTAAGGTGTGTCAACTTCTTCTAAAGTCTTCATGCATGCAATGAGACTCACTGATTTAACCTTGGTGACCTATTGCATAACATCCAAATTTGTAACTTCTTTCACTTTCTCTACTATTATTCTTTCTCCAAAATTGTCATTATTTGACGCAAGTCTTCAAGGCATTGTTCTAGCATTAGGCTTCATTGAGCATCATTTGAGACTCATTAAATCATTTCATCAATGTTGCATTATCTTGTTCAAAGTGTGTGCAAATATCTACTAGTGAGATAAGATTTATGTATATCATGTCTACAACATACTCATCCAATTGTCTCAAATCCTTTAAACAATATTTAATCGCGATGTCTTCAATTTATTCTATACCTATAACCATTTTGAGAATTCTAAATCTAAGTCTATCATCATGCAATGCTTCACTATGGAAGGTGGGGTGTATAGAGGAGGAACCTTTCCATCTGTATCTGGTTGTTCCTACTGAGTTTCTTTTGTAGGTGCTTTTAAAGTATGAATCTATGTCTACTATTCTAGAAGGTTGATAGTTGTTGGTGTTGTTTGGGATTAAGGAGAAATTATCAAAGGATCAAGATTTCATCTTCAATTGTTTAGGAGAAAAGGAGAGAATTGATGAAGAGAGGTGGGTTTGGAGTGATCCAGGTGGATATTGGTGGCCACTTACCTATTCCAACCGACTCATCATGTCTGTTTTTTATTCAACACATATTTCTGTACTACTTTATAATTGTGAGTTCTACACTTATGGGGATGTCTGAAGCCTCACACATTCTCCAGGTGGATACATGTGGCCTCTCACCTAATCCAACTAGCTTGTTTTGTATGTTTTAATGTCAGCACATCTTGATGTACTTCTAGGACTGTTTTGGGACCCTAAACTTTTTTTTTTTTGACTCGCCATAGTCAGACTATAGGCAGAGTTAGAGTCTGATGGAAAAGTGTGTAGTTCTCTGAAAGACCTTTCCAATGGGCTATCACGTGCCTAAAACGAAGGTCGTATGCAAAAGTTATGACCCTAGGAAGTTGAGGTACCAAATTACACCAACTTACCTATAGGGCCCACATAACTTTTGGCATTTCACCTTCTAGGGTTAGGTTTTTGGATGTCTAGGGTTTTGGCATTCATGAGTAATATCAAAAAGGCCTATGGAGCCTCATTGTAATCCGTTCTGCTCAGACGGATGCACGTAGCATCCACATCTCTTCTCAGAGATAACTACCACCATTAGAGTAAGTTTCAGTTCTGCAGTTTTACAGTTTAATCCTATTTCATTATTTAATAGAAGATATTGTTCATTGGATATTTGTGTTATTCTTCCTATCTCTGTGTTTATTGTATCCAGTCTGTTAATCAGTTCGTTCCGCTCCTAAATCTGGATCAGTGGTATCAGAGCGGTCTTCTCTTCATTTATTTTTCTTCATGCATGTCCCTGACAAGGTATAGGTACAAGAAGTTGGGACTTGAACCAATCGATCCATTACCAGATTGGCCGCATCGAGCTCGACAACAACCTATGGGAGACGAAAATAGATATGATGGAGCATGAGATCCTATTAAAATGTTGCTCGAGGAAGCCCTCGCGCGACAAAGGAACGAAATGATGGAAAAATTCGCGCAGATCCTTTGATGGTTGCTCACGGGAGAAGCATCTTCATTAAGCGGCCATGCAACCCCCTTCAAGGTACAGGTAAATTTTGGTATTCCATTATTTGAAGGACTGATAGATGCGAATGTTGTAGATAAATGGTTAAATCTGCTTGAAGGATATTTTTCGGTCCACAATTTTTCCGATAGGGAAAATATCACTTTTGCACTCCTCAAGGCCATTCCCCATGTTAAAGACTGGTGGGATACTTACTCTGAGCAAAGGTTCATGGAGGAATCTGTAATTTTTGTGGTGGCCCCTACATGGGATTCCTTTCGGGACGCCATTAAAGAACAATACTACCCTGTTGGAAGTTATGAGGACCAGTACACTAGATGGACCACCCTACATCAAGAAAGGGACCAGACAGTACCAGGCTTCACCAATATTTTCCATACCCTACACACCAAATTGGGTATCAAAGATTATGAGCGTCATTTGGTACTCAAATACCGCATTCGTTTGCATAGATACATTCAAACAAAAATGGAGTTCCTAGACGTTGCCTCATTGGGCACGACTTATAGATACGCTGTAAAGATCGAGCAGAAATTTAAGCAGAAACGACGAGAGTTTGGATATGCAAACCCCTCACAGCCGAAGTAGGGAAAAAGAAACCCCAATCCACACAGCAAGGGACCAAGTCGAGATGGCCTCCCTCAAGACAATCCATCCAAGCCACAATACAAGAAGGGAAACAAGAAGATGAAGAAGGACATGAGAAAATGGTGTGAGTACTATAAAAGTCCTTGGCACAACACTTATGATGTCTCGTTCCAAGAGTAGGCCAACAGGGAGTGACTTAGTAGTCTATGTGTTCCTATAGGCTATAGTCAGGCACATACATGGAACAAGATGGAGAAATAAGGAGTAATTGATGGCTAAACGATGAATTAAGCCAAAATACTTAGGAAAAGTCACTTAAGCCTAAGTCAACGAAGAATCAGAATGAAAAGGTGCTAAAGGGGGACTTAATTAATTAATTATTCACCTTAGGAGGAAAAGCGCCTAGCTTAAATGAGGTCAATGGTGAATTAGATTGGGAATGGTATAAAGGGAG
>JZKD02S2183001.1:7082-22147 GCA_000966675.3 Picea glauca
AGGCCACAAGTTGTGTCAGTGAGAAAAGTAATAACATTGTACCTCGAGATCCGCCCTTTCCTTTTCCCTCTAAGAGTCTCACGACAAACAAAAATTTCATTTATCCTTCTGTATGCTATGAGGAAACATGCCTTGGTGCGTGTTGGCACAGAGGCATACCCAAGGTTCAACACTTCAACAACGCACCAACAAAACCCTAACTACCAGCTCTTTCAGTAACACCTGTGAAGCATATGAAGTCTCACCTAAGGTAGAGGCAGAGGGGTTTGTAAGACTCATGTGTCTACAACCAAGCTGGGACACATATATGTGATTACAACACTTAACATAACACTTAGCCGACAATATGCATTAGATTATGAGTCTCATTCACATCGCAGATTAACCCTTATTATTGATTAGCGTAGTAACAATCAAGATCAAGCACTTACAATCATTTAGCACATAACATTAGCTCAGATCTAGCTTTCATTCATCTTTAATACCATTAATCACTAAACAACAACATCAGATGCATTCATTATACATTATAATAACATAAATAGCATAATGCACATCGCACAAGGCATATCAAGACACAGGATATACGTGGTTCACCCCAGTGTGGGGCTACATCCACCAACGACTTCTTCTTCTTTATTAGTGTTCAATTTTCTTACATTCATCTGCTCCTGTGCATAAAGCCACAAAGCCAAATTCCGCAGAGGACAGGAAACTTGTGCGTTGCGCACTAGATCCTCCTTCCCAAAATCAGGTCAAGGCACATAGCCAACTCCTTATTAGCACGGAGCCTTACTAACATATCAAGCACATAGCCAACCAACCAGACTTCTTACTTTGTTTGCACTAAGATTCTACTACTTTCTACATTACATTCCTTCCTATATATACTTTTACAAAAATGTCTAAACATGGGTAAACCTATGGGCTGACATCCCATAACCCATTACATAAACCCTAGTAAACCCTTTGCTGGGTCCACAAGTCCGCAAAATGAGTGAGATCCCGTGATCTCCGCTTCGCCTGGGTGCTCCATCTTCGACCAACCTATCGAAGTCCCAAAAGTGGTCAAACACGACCAATATTTCCTCAAAACTTGGTCAAGGGCGAACATGCCCCTAACACTCACCTGTCACTCGTCCCGAGTCACTCAGATCTGGGCAACGCTCCTTCAAGGGCCTCGAGCTTAGCTTGAGCTGCCTCAACTTGTTGCTTTGCCAGAACCTCCTGCTCGACGAACTCCTGAATCAATTGCTCTGTAACAGGCCCTTCCAAGCGTTGTTCCAACGTCGTAAGCATTTGATCCAGTTGTGAGCCTTGTCCTTCAATCTCTTCAAAAATCATGCAGGCTTCGTTCTGCATCGGTTGTAGTCTCTGTGTAACTTCCATGACTCTGCTCTGGATGGAAGTAATCTATTGTTGGACTATGCACTGCCCCTGTGATCTCTTCATTCGCTCGACTGTAGTGAGTAGCTTCATTTGCGCTTGCACGGTGGATGCCTGCTTCTGCACCTCCTAGAGTTGTGCTTCCTGTTTCCTCAGCTCCGAATCTTCTGCAAGGCATTCATAGGTCTATGCACTTTGATCATTGAACTGCTTACATTCTAAGGCGAGGGTCTTCATCCTTCCAACTGCACTCTTAGCAACTTCCTCCCTTTGGTCGCACACTTCTTGCGGAGTTCTCAACACTGCTTGGAGCTCTAACTCCGTTATCTGTGCTTGAAGCTGTTGAATGGCTTCGGCGAGCTTCCCCACTTTCATCTCCACTGATTCTAGTTCCTCTTGTGCCAAGATCGACACAGAGCGAAGTGCTTTAGTCACCACTTATTTGACCACAGTTTTCTCTACGAGCAGCTGGTCTTTTTCTTTCTATATCTTTGCATTGTCCTCCTCAAACATCGCCCGAATTTCATCTTTCTTCTTCTCGTAGGCATTTACATAGGACTGTGAAACTCGAAGTTGCTCCATGACCTCCTCCTTTTCTTACTTCAAGGATTTTGTAGCCTGCTCCTTTTCTTCTTGGACTCGCTGAAGACGAGCCTCTGTTGCAGATGCTAGTCTTCATAATTGGGCGAGCTCGTACCCCAATTCTGCAATCTTGGAGGAAGAAGTCGCAGTAGGTATTGCGCGGCTCAAATGGATGGCTTGTTGTATCGCCTTCAACTCCTTCTCTATTCTTTCGTACAATGTCTCCTACTTTGCTCCATAACGTTGCAAGATATCCTCTGAAGCATCCTCCACGATTGTGATGATTAGATCGACATCGTCTTCTGTGAGCGTGGACTTCATCTTGGGCTTATTGGCACATGTCTTCTTTCTTGCCAAGTGTTTCTGCAGAGAACCCTTCATTTTCTTCGATGTTTTGGCCTCGATAAGGGGATCCTTCGGCAGTGTAACTTCGCCTTTTCCTTGATTTTCTCCTTCTTCCCCTCCTCTTTCTTGATTTACTTCATCCCCTCCTCCTGCAGGTGATTCAGGCCTACTATCTTATGAGGCGGTGTCCTCCTCATCAGTCTCTATGTTCTATACTTCCTCCTTTTTCTTTTTTTTCTTTGCGCTACTCTTCTCGACATGCTCGACCCAGGTGACCAAGGGGCTTCCAATGCTATCGAGGTCGAAGAGTTCTGCATCGTCAACTGGTACAAGGAACTTTGTCGGCCATTCTTTTGTGATCTCCTCGATATCCTCGTCGGTTATTTTATAATAGGACTGCAACTCCTCCTTGCTTTCATCCCTACGCGCATTGATATAAATAAAGTGTTGATCTGCACAAAACTTCTCTAGCGACCTGTACTGGTGCAATGTGTTCGGTGTCATGCATGCGAATGCCTCAATAGCATGATTCAACTGATGGTAGTAGGCATGGAAGACAATGTTTGACTGCCACTGATTCGACATGTCATTTGTATACCATAAGGTGGAGAACCTCGCGGCCAACGACTCTGATGGTTCAACTTCTGGAAATGTCGCTCCTTCCGGCATTTGCCAAGCAACAAATGCGATCAATACCAGTAACCAACTGAAATGAAATTCATAGCCCTGGTCCTACGCTTCACGAAATTCCTTCTCGAACTCGTTGACGAGGTAACTCGCCTAGTTCATTTGCATCCCCTCCACACACTTTCCTACGAGGTCCACTACGAATCCTGTAACTTGTGTGGGATGGTTCTTTCTGATGAGTTTGCCAGCTATAAGATGACAATCTAGGCGCACTGCACCATCCTAGATAGAGGTTACCTTGTAGCCTCGCTTTCCCTTTTCTACATCTCCATAATCCTCCTTTATGCATTGTGTCGAGGAGCAATCTGAAGGCTTCCCTCGGTAGAACTGCTGAGGGTCCGGTCCCTACATGCTCAGCCTTGTAATCAAGTGGATCAGTGCCAGATCCATAGTAATGCGCCTATCGAGCCACATATACCATCCATGGTAACACGATAAGAGGAGTTTAACGCAATCATTAACCTCCTGATGTCGACCAAAGTGAGGAATCTTCATTACATTCAGGATCGTTGACTACATCAACTCCTTAATCCACGACTGGGAAACTATGCGTGGATTCTTCCCAGTCGTCCTCATCAAATATCTATGGGGCACAAGCATGGCATAGTTCTTTCTATCGTTGAGATTAAAGTCGTTGTTCTTCAAGGCAGGGATTTGTTTTAACTGAGGTCCAACTACACATATCCCCTTCGGGATGTACATAGTGATCAACGTATACTCAAAGTCACGAGGGATACTTTCGCGGTTAACCACGCCAGCCAAAGGCGGTATGTACTCTGGCAAGACCAATGGGATCTTCTTCACGTTATCCATATCGTCGTGGTGATTGCTTCGTTTCTCAGTAGCACGACTAGAACGATGTCCAGTCGAGAGGGATGCTTGCAGTCCGCCAGTCGACGATGCCTGTATTCCTATAGACATAACTCTCTCAGCCATGAGCTCCCCGAGAATCTCCTCCACAAACTTCTCTAACGCACTAGGTTCACCCGACATTCACACTTGTAACCAAATATATTGGTTAGGCGAACGGACAAGCGAGGTAAACAAACAGATGGTGAGGTCTAGAAAGCACAACGTGATACAATGGATTCTTTGTTAGCTTGGATATTCACAGGTGACAAAAAGTGGTCGCGGCGCAGCGTCCGACGGGTTAAATACACAAGTGTCATAACAAATTCCTCCAATGGGCAGGAATGCGTCCATCAATGCGAATTCATCCGTTGTGGCGTGGTCTCAACGATCCATTTTCTCATAACTGTGTTTTCTAGCCGTTTCGGGGCATCATTCTAACGGTCAGGGTGCCTCCAACGGTCATATAGCTTCTCAGTGGCAAAGTTACATTATGTGTGGTTCTGTTGTTCCAACGAGGTGCAGGGCCTGGAAGCCTGCCTCCTACGAAGTCTTCTCTGGAACTGCTTGTATTTTTTCTAATTTGGCTTTCTTCTTACTAAGATTTCTTGCCTTTTTTCCTATGATCTGAGCTTCTCTAACCATTTCTGGAATCCTCTTCCCATTCTTATTCTTATCTTCTCTCAGCGTAGTAACTTCGCACTGTTGATGTTCTTTCAAAGGGTTCAATGGTAATACTGCTTCTCTTATTAAATCCAGGGTAGGTATTCTTCTTTCTTGCATGGACAGGTTCTTCAAGCCTTCCTGTGTTCTTTCAAATTCGACAACTAATTCTCTAACCCTCTGTTGCTTCGACTTATCCTCTTGTTCTTCTATTAGTCGCTCTATTTTTCTGGTTACGAGGTCCATTAGTTCTTTCTTTTTATGTTCTGTAGCTTCCTCCTCTACTTTCCTTCTGATCTGATCCTTTTCAATCCAAGTCTTACCTAATAAAAGTGGAAAGGGGGTGTTGTTCTCAACAAATTTAATGACTTCAAATTCTTTTTCAGTCGATGTTTCATGAGCAATCATAGGTATATTAGTAACTCTTCCACATAGGGTTATCATCTTTCTTTTAAACAATCATATCCTTCCCAAAGAAGGTACCATAGCAGGCTTTCCAAAAAATTCCCAAGTGCTTTCTGGCATAACATTCACATGTTTTTCTTCATCCAATACACAATCTATGTCGAAGTCTTCTATTCTTGTAAATATGTGTTGTTTTTCTTTCAAGATCTCTGGTAAATTGATGTCTCTGTGATCATCCATTACTTCTTTTAACTGTATTAACAGAGTCTCTTACTCTTTTTGTTTATAATTTCCCAACATTCTCTTAGACTCTTGACTTTCTTCAGAGATTTCTTGTCTCGTGTTCATCTTTTCAACTTTAGCAATCATCCTTGGGAAATCCTCAACCTCGTGATCAATAGATTTACAACAACGACAAATAGGACATGTACCTGAGCATTGACCATTTTTTGGACTTCGACAGGCTGGTCGAAGGCGGAGCGCAAGGAGAGGCAGAGATCGCGGGATCTCGACCCCGTCTTAGGGCATTTTTGGGTTTAGGGTTTATGTAACAGGTATGGGATGTCGGCCCATGAGTTTACCCATGTTTAGGCCCATTTTGTAATGTATAAATAGATAGCTAGGCGATGTAAGAAGGGGCCAATGTGCTTAAGTGAAGAGACCTATTAGAATTGGCTTAGTGCGAAGCTAGAGGTTTTGTGCATACTGTGTGTTAATAACTTGTAGAGCTAAGTGCAAGTGATTGTAAGAAGCTTGTGTGCAGATTGTAAGAAGGCTTTGTGCTTAAACCTAGCTCGGAGAAGGAGGATCTGGCGAGGTGCACGCAGATCTCCTGTCCTATGAAGAGTAGGTTCTTGTGGCTCTATGCTTTTAGAAGATTGAAAGAAGACAATAAATAAGAGAAGAGTTGGTGGACGTAGCCCCACACTGGGGTGAACCATGTATATCCTGTGTTGTGGTTGTTTTGTGCATTATAGTTGATATGTTATTAATGTGATGTATGCTAAGTGCAATGATATATGTTAGATGCATCTGATATAATAGCTTAGTGCTTAGTAATGTGAATGAATTCTAGATCTGACCTATTTCTATGTGCTAAAGTGTTGGATGTATTAGATCTTGTTGAATAATGTGATGCTCTGTAACTAGGGTTTCAATCTGCGATGTGAATAAGAGTTAAATACTGATGAATGTTAACTGCTAAGTGCTCTGTTAAAGTATTATAATCACATATTTGTGTCCCAGCTAGGTTGCAGACATTTGAGTCCTCCAACCCCCCTGCCTCTACCTCGGGTGAGACTTCATCTGCTTCACAGGTGTTGCCAAAAGGGTTGGTAGTTAGGGTTTTGTTGGTGCGTTATTGAAGTGTTGAACCCTGGGTTTGCCCCTGTGCCAACAAATGGTTCCGTTGTCGGGACCTGAAACTGTGATTGCTAGGAACTGAAGAAAAGAGAGCTTTGTGCGTAGGTTTGTTGCTTTAGTTCGCAGTATTCTACTTGACTTACGAAGCTCTTTGCTAAGAACATAAGTCTGATCTGAAGAAAAAAGAGGTAAGATATTGAAGCTTTGTTCTCTAATAAAGGTAAGATAAGTGAAATTTTTTATTTCGAAAGAATGGATCTAGGTATGTTTAGTAGATTTGGTCCTAGTTTGAAAACTAGGGTACAACTAGAAGAAAGAAGATTTGATATGAATAGATCCGATAGAAATAATGAAATATATGTTATTCCTATGCATAGAAATAATTGTTGGACTAACAAATGGATGCAAGATCCTATAAATAATTTTTTTCAGACCCACCACTGTGATCCCAGTGCGCAGTACATGAAAGGTTGGGGATCGTTCAAGAGAAAGAGAGGGTTAAATCTTTGTTATAGTTGCAGAAGACCGGGACATCTTGCTAAGGAATTCCCTGGTAGAGGTCCTATTTGCCTTTTTGTAAGGCTATTGGACATGAAGTTTTTGACTGCCCTAGAATGATTGCCAAAGTTGAAAAGATGAATATGAGCCAAGAAAACTATGAGACAGGCCAAGAAACTAAGGATATGATAGAACCCTAGAAAGAATCAGACACTGTATTATTACAGATGAAAGAAACATTGAACGATCACAGAGATATCAACTTATCAGAGATATTAAAAGAGAAAGAGTGCATATAAACAAGAATAGGAGACTTCGACATAGGCTGTGTTCTAAATGAGGAAACCCAGATGAATATCACGACAGAAAGAACTTGAGAAATTTTGGGAAAGCCTGCTATGATTCCTTCATTCAGAGGAATAGGATTATTTAGAGGAAAGATAATAACCTTATGTGGAAGACTTACCTAGATACCTATGAGTGCTCATGACACTTCGACAGAAGAAGAATTTGAGATCATTAAATTTGTTGAGAACAACACCCCATTTGCTATTTTGCTAGGAAAAACCTGGATTGAGAAAGATCAGAGACGAAGGAAACAAGAAGAGGAGGATCTAGAACATAAAAAGCAATAACTAAGAGATTTCATGGCTAGGAGAATAACACACTTACTGAAAGAACAAGAGGACCAGGCAAAGCTACTAAGGACCAAATATTTGGACGTCGAAGCTGAAAGAACACAGGAAGACTTGGAACACCTGTTTGTACAAGAGAGTAGAGCAGCTACCCCAAAAAGAGAAGAAGTATTACCCTTGAACCCTATGTAAGACCCTCCACAGTGCGAAGTTACCATGCCAAGAGGAGATAAGAACGATAATGGAAAGAGGAAACCAATGACCCAGATTACATGAAAGAAAGCCAGAAAGCTCAACAAGAAGAAAAAAAAGTTAGAAAAGTTACAGGAAGTACCAAAGAGGACTTCGCATAAAGAAGGTTTGCAGAAATGGAACTTCACCGAGATATCAGAACAACGAAGATTGGCACTTTTCCACGACAAAGCAATATGCCTGTTGGAGGCATTTTGACCGTTAGAATGACACTCTAGAACGACCAGAAACACAATTATTGTCATTGGACCGTTGGGACTGTGCCATAACGAATGGAATTGCATTTGATTGAGGCATTTCTGCCCATTGGAAGAGTCTGTTACGACGTTGTCTATTTATCCCGTCGAGCGTTGCACCGAGAACACTTTTTCCAATTGTGATTATCCAAGCCCACATAGAACTAGTTGCTTTCGCGCAGTGATTATTGAGACCTCACCATCCGTTCTGTTACATTGAGTGTTGTTCACCGACCTGAGATATTAGATCTCGAGTGTGCATGTCAGATGAAATTAGCGTAGTGGAAAAAATCGTCGAAGAGAGACGAAGAGATCCTAATAGATCTCATGGTCAAGTAGGTGATGTCCATAGGCATCCAAGCGTCGTCGACGAGAGGAGTGAAAGCATCCCCGTCGACTGCTCATGGATCTGGACCATCCCGAGCTGCAATAGAGAAACTAACGAAGCATAGTGATGACTTAGAGAATGTGAAGCTCATACCATCTATCCTACCCGACTACATCCTGCCTCTGGCTATCGCGGTGAGTCATGACAGTGTCCCGAGGGACTTCAAATACACAGTCATCACTACGTACCTCTAGAAGGGGATACACGCAGTCAGACCGCAGTTGGAGAGGATTATGACATTGAAGATCAACGACTATAACTCAGGATACCGTATGAACTATGACATGCTTGCACCATACAAATATTTGACCAAGACAAAGGGGAAGAAGTCGAAGATCATCCCCCAGCCATGGACCATGGACATCACGAGGTCCACCATCCTGAACGTAATGAAGATACCCCACTTTGGAAGGCACAAGGAGGTTAACATGTGCGTTAAGCTCCTTTTTTCATGCTTCCATGGTGGTTATCTGTGACTGGACAAGTGTATCATAGTCGATCTAGTGTTGATCCATTGGATCACTGGACTAAGCATGCAAGGACCAGACCCACAAGAATTTTACCTAGGGAAGGCTGCAGATCACACCCTGGCATAGACAATCAAAGACACATATGGCGATGTGGAAAAGGGGAAGCAGGGCTACAAGGTAGCCTCCATCCAGAATGGCGCAGTGCACCTAGCCTGCCAGTTGAATGCTGGTAAGCTAGTAAGGAAGAACAGACCTACGTAGGTCACGGGGTTTGTCGTCGATCTCGCAGGAAAATGTGTGGAAGGGATACAAATGAACTGGGTGAGCTTCCTCATCAACCAGTTGGAGAAAGACTGTTGTGAAGCCTAGGATCAGGGCTATGAGTTCCATTTTAGTTGGTTGTTGATCCTCGTCACCTTCATTTCTTGGGAGATGCCGAAAGGTGTGACCTTCCCTAAGATTGAGCCATCACAACCCTTAGCTGTGAATTTCACCATGCTCTGGTATTCGAGCGACATGGCTAAACAATGACAGTCAAACATGGCGCTACACACCTATTACATGTAGTTGAAGAGGGATATTGAGTCTTCCCCTTGCATGAAACCGAATACTCTGCACAGGTTTAGACCATTTTTGAAGTTCCGCGCAGATAGACATTTTATTTATATAATTGTGCGAGGAGACGAACATAAAGAAGAGCTCCAATCTTATGAAAAGATCACCGGGGAGAACATGGAAGAAATAACTAAGGAGTGGCCTGCAGAGCTCCTTGTACCAGTCGACCAGGCAGAACTGTCCTACCCTAACCTAATCATAAGTCCTCTAGTCACTCACAAAGAGTATGATGCACCCAACAATAGCGGAAGGAAGAAAAAGGAAGAGGTGCAGAAGCTGAACAACACATCATAAGAGACTGCTCCAGACTCACCTGAAGGGGGAGGTGATGATGAAATAGACAAAGAAGAAGACAAAGGAGAATAAGATGAGCATAAACAAGGCGAAGTAACACTTCCTAGGGACCCTATTGACGAAGCTGAGACCTCCAAGAAAATAAATTTTCCCCCCATGAAACCTACATCTCGGAAGAAGTCCAAAGCTACTAAACCAAGGATGCAGACTGTGCTCATGATGGATGACATAGATTTCATCATCGCCACTGTGTCAGATACCTCAGAAGATATCTTACAGTGCAATGAAGCCAAACAAGAGACCATGTATGAAAGAATTGATGCAGAGTTGAAAGGGGTACATCAATCCCTCCACTCCAGTTGCGCAGTTTCTATTGTGCCCATGTCATAAGAAGGAACGGAGTTGGGAGACGAACCTGCCCAACTCCGCCGAATAACAGATGCGACCGAAGCTCACCTTCGTTGTACCCAGGAAGAAAAGGAACAAGCTACAGAGGCCTTAAAGAAAGCCAAAGAGGAATCCAAAGAACAATGTCGGGTTGCACAACACAAAAAAGATGACATCCAAGCCAAGTTTGCAGAGGATAGAGCGCAGATGTAGAAGGAGAAGGAACAACTGCTCGCAAAGCAGATTGGATTTAAAGAAGCAGTCACTAGAGCACTTCGCTCTGTGACGGGCTTAGAACAGATGGAAGAAGACCCAATAGAAAGACAAGCAAGGAAGCTTGCCGAAGCCATTCAGCAGCTCCAACAGAGGATAGCCGAAATGGAATTACAAGCAGTGTCAAGCACTCCGTAGGAAGTGCGAGATCGAATAGAAGAAACTACGAGGAGCGTAGTTGAGAGAATCAATGCATTAGCCTTGGAATGCAAACAACTCAACAGTCGAAGTGCGTAGACCTATGAGTGCCTTGCAAAGGACCCTGAGCTCAGGACACTAGAGTCACAGCTCCAGGAGGCAAAGCAATAAGCAACAATAGTGCAAGTGCAGTTGAAGCTACTATCACTAGTTGAGAGGATGAAAAGAGCCCAAGAACAACACATAGTTCAACAACAAGCCCATTCCATTCAGAACAAGGTCATGCAAGTAACCCAACGACTTCAGTCAATGCAGGATGCAGTTTGCATACTTTTTGAGGAGATCGAAGGACAAGGTGCATAGCTAGAAAAATTAGTCACCTCAGTTGAACAACGATTGGAAGGACCTGTCACCGAGAAGTTCATTCATGAGTTCGCTGAGCAGGAGGCTTTGGCTAAGTAACCGGTTGAAGCAGCTCGAGGCATTTGAGGCAGAGTTACCCAGATCAGAGTGACTCGGGATGAGTCATAGGTGAGTGTTGGGGGCTTGTTGGCCCTTGACCAAGTTTTGGAGAACCTTAGTCGTGTTTGACCATTTTTGGGACTTTGACAGGTTGGTCGAAGGCAAAGCGGAAGGAGAGGTGGAGATCGCGAGATCTTGACCCCGTCTTAGGGCATTTTTGGGTTTAGGGTTTATGTAACGTGTATGGGATGTTGGCCCATGGGTTAACCCATGTTTAGGCCCATTTTGTAATGTATAAATAGATAGTTAGGTGATGTAAGAAGGGGCCGGTGTGCTAAGTGAAGAGACCTAGTAGAATCGACTTAGTGCGAAGCTAGAGGCTTTGTGCATACTGTGTGTTAAGAACTTGCAGAGCTAAGTGCAAGTGATTGTAAGAAGCTTGTGTGCAGATTGTAAGAAGGCTTTGTGCTTAAACCTAGATCGGGGAAGGAGGATCTGGCGAGGTGCGCACAGATCTCCTGTCCTATGCGGAGTAGGTTCTTGTGGCTCTGTGCTTGTAGAATATTGAGAGAAGACAATAAATAAGAGAAGAGTTGGTGGACGTATCCCCATACTAGGGTGAACCACGTATATCCTGTGTTGTGGTTTCTTTGTGCATTATAGTTGATATGTTATTGATGTGATGTATTCTTAGTGCAATGATATATGTTAGATGCATCTGATATAATAACTCAGTTCTTAGTAATGTGAACGAATGCTAGATCTGACCTATTTCTATGTGCTAAAGTGCTGGATGCATTATATCTTGTTGAATACTACGTTGCTCTGTAACTAGGGTTTTGACATGTGATGTGAATAAGAGTTAAATATCGATGAATGTTAACTGCTAAGTGCTCTGTTAAAGTATTACAATCATAGATCTGTTTCCTAGCTAGGTTGCAGACATCTGAGTCCTGCAACCCCCCCTGCCTTTGCCTCGGGTGAGACTTCATCTGCTTCACAGGTGTTGTTGAAAGGGCCGGTAGTTAGGGTTTTGTTGGTGCGTTGCTGAAGCGTTGAACCCTGGGTCTGCCCCTGTGCCAATGTCTCCAGTAGGTTGGTGCCTACATGTGTCATTGAGTTGGTGCTCAGTTGAGGAGATTGGTATCTCTAGTAGGCAGGTGCCTACATCTAACTGAGTTGGTGCTTTGTTAAGGAGATTGGTGTTTCCGGTAGGTTGGTGCCTACAATATTTGTAACAATAGGTTGGTTCCTACAAACATTTATAAAGACAATTTTATGGTTTTCTCCCGATTGATTTTCCATATTAAACTTTGTGCATTATGATTTGAGTTTATATTAATTATTGTTTCTCAACTAAGTGACCGATGAATGGTTAAATAAAGTAAAAATTATCTTATATTGATTCATCTCCCCCTCTCAGTATAAGCATAAGTTCAACAGAAGGTTCAAGGTAACACAAGGTAGATGCTTTTAGGCATAAACCCCCCTTAGAACCCCTCACATTTTCCTTCTTGTGGTTTCATAACCCCTTTAAGCGCTCATGCTCAATTGGCCTTGGTTATTTATTTATTTATTGTAGAAATGAAATACTTACAATATTCAAGAGGGCCAAATCGAGATGTTACAACTTTAACACTCATAAAACACTCCATTTGCAAAAAAAATTCTTTTGGCCTTCAATGGAAGACCAAGTCCATGAGGTTGTTAGATGTTTTGCTTTATGTAGCTAGAATAAGCCAATAAACCATAAGATTGGGCTATATTTTCTACTACCCATTCCCACTCATTCATGGGACGATACTTCTATGGATTTTATTTCATGCCTTCCTACAACTCTCTAGAAGCATGATTATGTGTTTGTTTTTTCTTGCCACTTCTCCAAAATGGCTTTAGTTATACCCTAGAATAGACACACTACGACTCAGTAGGTTGCATTTTTTTTTGGTCATGTGTGGGCCTACTTTGGGCTCCCTAGCTTGGGTTTTTCTAATCATGATGCCCATTTTATCAATCATTTTTGTATAGAACTCTAGCAACTAATACAATGCAAATTATAATTTTCCATTGCATTTCACCCCAAATTGATGGGTAAACCAAACTATTCAATAGTACCTTGTTCCAATTCATATTGTTTATCACTACATAGTGTTTAGCATTGTATAATAGATTCATTCATTCAATAACCAATTATTCTCCTTTTCAAGTGTTTTACAATGTTTAACCAATGACACCATTTGAATTTTTAGCAACCTTGTTGCAACCTAATTCTCTACAGTAACTCACATCTCAATGACATGTCAAAACTTTTGTTAGCACATTGAAACATATTCATTTGCATGTTTACAGTGCTCTACAACAAAACAAAGAACATGTAAAGTCCCTGTATGATTTCCATTACAGTCTAGCCCCATTTAAGAAGTATTTTTAGGGAGACAAAAATTATAAGCTTCACCCTCTTAGATATGGTCCCTATAAGATTTTAGAATAGTTGGGAGAAATTATTTTAGGCTTGAGTTTCCATTGCAACTTGGCATTCATCTAGTCATTAAAACTTCCCAACTCAAGAAGTATGGGTTGTCCTAGCTTGAAGAAGATWTGTCGATTTCTCATAATGTGGAAAATGCAACTAATTTCTAGCCACCATTGTACCAAGATACTTTRTTGGATATTCGCACACATACCACTCGCCATGGCATTATCACCACRTACCTTGTTGGCAACGAAGACAAATTTCCCACATGGGCCAAGCATTTTTCGGAAGAAAATTGTACTACTCATTTTCCACATTYGGTTTTACAAACACSGACACTTKCTACTTCARATAGGGAGGGAATGGTGTAGAACACGAGGGAAGACAMGTGGAATATGATAATTGCAATAGTTRTTAGAGAGTGGAGCATAATAATTGAAATAGGTGTTAGAGATARTGACGAATAATCAATAAGGTAGTTAGATAATATATTATAATAAATGGAAAGAATAGARCATTAATATATTATAATAAGGTATRCACAAGTTTAATTTTTTTGTTGAATGAATAGAGCATTTTGTTTTCAATTATCTATTTTTATCATTCCATATTAGTACMTTGCCTACTTCATTTATAATACAACTATCAAGTCCACTTTACTTTCTCTCCTTACCCAACTAGCCAAATTGAGAAAGTTGAAGTTTTTAGAGAGTAAGTCAYTTACATATATATYTACAATTTTGTTTGAAAGATMAATTGAGATTGTCTTGAAACTATAGATATCTRCAAAATAATGAAAACTATTTTTTATTARAAAATACATACAAKATGTTYCAAAAAAAAWTRATAATAATATRTATATATRTRTAKRYAYATRTATWTMTWTTAAGAAATGTRRAATAAAACATAATATTTAGTCATCTTAARAAATATGTTTAAAGCTCTCTTTTATAYTAACTTAGAATATRATGCTTCTARCATCAATAARCTCCCATAAAGAGAAAAATCCTAWAARAAAAATCATTCAAAGATGARTTCAAGATYATCTTYTAACTTTTAGAAAAAATCTTTTCTGRAAAATTCTTTTATRATGGCTTTTAATTAAAACYCAAATTTCAAAAKTAATCAAATCTTCTTCATAATATCATGTTTTAACTTCTTAATTCYTTGAMCTTTGAAATATATTTTCAATTCTTTAATTCTTTATGAAGTTTTTTATATCYCAATATTAATCAAATTTTCCAAATTTYMTWTATRTATGGAGGAAARTTACCCAAASATTTCCATGTTATTCWCAWTTCTWTATGASTKKKTTTATATCCCAATATTAATYAAATTTTCTTCCTTTATGTATAAAGGAWWKTTACCCAAACATCAAATTTTCTTCATGTATATAAGGAGGAAARTTACCCAAASATTTCCATGTTATTCWCAWTTCWTWKWGWSGKTTTTYATATCCMAWTAWWRATCAAATTTTCTTSWTWTAWKWWTMAAKKMAAGTTACSMWAAMATTTTCATATTATWCAWTTCATMTAGTGGGTTTTCTTTAAATTAAAGATAATKTTKTYRTTTTATTATTCAAKTCAATAGRATAAAATTGTTGTCATTTTATTATTCAAGTCAATAGAATAAAATTGTTGYCCTATKATTCAATTCAGTATTAAG
>JZKD02S2183012.1:0-12501 GCA_000966675.3 Picea glauca
TTTGAAAAGAATCTTGCTCCACTCAAGCAATCCATAAAATCATCCATCCTTGGCAATGGAAATCTGTATCTGATGGTAATCTTGTTGATTGCCCTTGAGTCTGTACACATCCTCCAGCCTCCATCTTTCTTTGGGCTGAGCACTGTTGGAACAATGCAGGGACTCAAGCTTCCTCGAATCAATCCTTTGTCCATTAAATCCTGGACTTGTCTCTTGACTTCTTCATTCTCATGCGGTGTTAACCTGTAAGCGGATTTGTTTGGTAAACTGGCTTCAGGTATAAGGCCAGTGTGATGACTTATACTCCTGATGGGTGGCAATGAACAAGGTAGTTTGTCCACTACTATATCAACAAACTCTCCCAGCAACTTCTGGATTTCCTCTGGTAAATCATCCACTCTTGTACTGGTTAAAACAATTCTAGGATTCCTGACCACGATAAATTGTGTGTCTCCCTTCTTCTTAACCTCATTAAGAAGTTCCTTCCCACTCATGAGAAGTACAATGTTGCTTACCTCTGGTTTCACTTCTTTATCCTTAATCGACAACAACATATGTGTCCTCCCATTCTTCTCTAGGGTGTATGTGTTTTTTCTACCATCATGAATCACATTCCTGTCATATTGCCAAGGTCTACCTAGAAATAGATGAAAAACATCCATGGGAATGACATCACATAATATTTCATCCTTATATCCTCCTATTTTAAATTCAACTAAAAACTATTTAGTGACATTTACTTGATTTCCTTTTTGTAGCCACGAAACTCTGTATGGGCTTGGATGTACGATAGTCTCCAGCTCCAACTTTTCTACCATCTCTGTAGAAATGAGATTGTCTCTGCTACCACTGTCCACTATGACTTTGCATACCCTATCCTTGGTCTTGCAAGCAGTTCAAAAAAGTATATTCCTTTTTGCTGGGTTCTCTGCCTCCTTCTCTGGCATTAAGAGAACTTTCCTCATCATCAAGGATTTTCCTCCCTCAACATCTTCTGCCTCAACATTCCATCCTTGAGATTTGGCAATGTGAGTCTCACCACCTTCTTTCTTCTTATCTAGACACTCATAAGATTCATGTACGATTTTCCCACAAACAAAACATTTCACTTCACCTCCTCAGCCTCTTCCTCTTCCTCTAGCTTTAGGAAAAGTATTTCTATCAGCATACTGCCCTCTCTGTGAGATTCCTCCTCTCTCAGTTTGAGTTTGAGGTTTCTTCCCCTCTTCTTTGGATCTTTTAGTTTTGTCTTGGGTAATTTCTTTGCCTCTGGCTTGACTTCTACCTCGGCCTCTTTGACCTTTCTTTTAGCTCAACTTCTCTTCATCTTTCAAAGCCATCTAATAAGCATCCTCCACATTCCTAATGATCATCATGCTCATCTCGTCTTGAATGTCATATCACAGACCATTCATATACCTGGCAACCTTTTCAAATGTCATATCGCAGACCATTCAGTACCTAGCAACCTTTTCATCATCGCTCTCCTGATGACCCGCCCTGATGTTGATCTTGTAGAACTCTTTAGTGTATTCTTTTACCGACATCAACTTTTGTCTCAAATTTTGCATCCTCCGAAATAGAGTAATTTGATAGTCTTTGGGTATGAAATTGGCTTTCATCTTCGCAACCATTCTATCCCAAATCTTGATTTTCTGCTTGCCTTTACAACATCTGTCATCTTGCAATTCATCCCACCATAAAGCTGCATGGCCTTTAAGTCTCGTGATAGCGTGCTTGACCTTCTTGTCTTCCTCGACATCCTCATAGTTGAAGTACTTATCTAGAGCCCTAATCCAGTCTATAAGCTCTTCAACATCCAGGTTCCCTTCATACATGGGAATCTCCATTTTTTCCCTGGCACCTATCCTTGCAACAACCCTGAATAGGCGTTCGTCTGCAGCATCTTCGACTACGACTTCTTCTCCTTCGTGTCCAACTTCATTTTCACTGTCAACCTCGCTAATATCTCCAGCGTCGACTATGCGCCTCTGTGTTGTCTCTATGGCATCAAGCCTACCATGTAATTCATGCATTTACCTCTCCACTACTGGATCAGGCATTGGTCTATCTCTTCTTCTTAGAGGTATGACTATAAATGGTTCTCTTTTCTCTGCTACAGAAAGCAAATAAATTGTTCTACGCTTTGATATTTATCAGGGTACTCTTTCTCCTCTTGCTTCCTCCATATGCAATATACAAACAAAGTCAAGCTTTGATACCACTTGATGTAAACCCTGACCTCTAGGGCCAATATTCACTCAGGATTGTTCTAAATCTTCCCCTTGAGCCTGATTGACTCTTCGGTTCCTCTACAGGGAATCCCACACACACACACACACACAATAATAGTGTATCCATAGGTCCTTATGAGTATTCCTGTGTGATCAAAACACAAAGAATCACTCGAAATCTCCTGACCTTAATAGTATGGTCGTGCCCTCTTCCAAAACGAGACTTTTATTTTCTTTTCAAGATTTCAGGTTTCACGATTTCATGAATCCTATTGTTGAGTTTCTTGTCTCTTCAACCTCCAAAACCCGAAATGTCGAAATCTTCAACTCTATCCTCCTTCACAACTGTATCTTATTTCGTGACTTCGGAAGTTCCAGTACAAAGAACCCCGACCTCTTGTCCTTGTAACTTCCGAAATGCTGAACCCCGATGCGTTCAGCAAGGGATGGCTACCCAACGAGACTTTTCACTATTTCAGTACTTCGGACTTCGCGATTTCGTGAATCTGGATGCAAGACTTATGGCTTTTCGACCTCTGAAACCCTGAAAAAGTCACCAAGGTTTGACTTCGCATGTTTACGAGGACACACCACCTATCCACTCCACTATATTCTATCTCCGATGTAGACTCTTACCACCTATCACCTTTCCTAGCTTTTGGGACTTAGATAACCCTTTGATAACCCACGTTATTTCAGGCCTCTGGGTACCAGGAGTTCAAAACTCTTGATCCCAAAACACATATCACCACAATCCATGAATTTTCGAACCCCAAAACATCGAACTACCGAAACGCACTTTCACAAATATTTCACGTTTCGAGACTTTGGGGGTTCTGATGTGAAGTGTCTCGAATCCTTGTCGATGAGAATTCTGAAACCCCGATCCCTAAAATGCCCAAATGCCACTTCAAGGATATTCCAGGTTTCGCAACTCTGGGATTTTCAATACAAAGGCCCTTGGCTCCTTGTCATTAGGATTTCCAGTATTCCAAATCTCAAATTATTGAGATCCCAAAATTCCATGCTTAAAAATCCTTTTCGCCGATTTGAGAGTTAGAGTGACCAAGGATTTTGGCTCGTACTCCGAACTTACAAACTTCAAATCACCGAAATGATTGGATGACTCAAAACAGGTCACGATCAATGGTCCATGTTAATTCATGATACCAAAGTGATAGGTTCGTCCAACCCTTATCCACTTTCCAACTATTCTGGATCCTACGGTCCTTGTGACTTCGAGAATTCTCCTCGGAGAATTTTGACCCCTCGTTTCCTCCTTGATGACTCCAACAAAATAAACTAGTGTTCTTCTATTGGAACTTAGCTTCTGCGTGGTGTCTTCAATCCCTATCTTAGTTTGAGTACCTTCAAAGGTGCTGACCCTCCTGAGCTTTTACTTGCGAATTCAAGGCTCGAAAAAGGGCCTCTGCTCGCACTCCTTGCAGAAGACCTTCAAATACTTCTGTGTATTTGAACTCTCGACTCTGTGCACCTTCTGCGACATCACTCTTCTTCTCTTCCAACTTAGTTAATAACTCCTAAGGACTCATCTAGCCTGTGCACGCCTTGCACGAATTTTGTGCTTCACTTGTACTTCTGCTGGAATGAGAATAACGATATCCCTCCTGAGCTTCAGAGATAAACTCTGAACCTTTTTCATTGCACTCCTTGCAGGAAATTCTTTCTCAGGAAGAANTTTGAAAAGAATCTTGCTCCACTCAAGCAATCCATAAAATCATCCATCCTTGGCAATGGAAATCTGTATCTGATGGTAATCTTGTTGATTGCCCTTGAGTCTGTACACATCCTCCAGCCTCCATCTTTCTTTGGGCTGAGCACTGTTGGAACAATGCAGGGACTCAAGCTTCCTCGAATCAATCCTTTGTCCATTAAATCCTGGACTTGTCTCTTGACTTCTTCATTCTCATGCGGTGTTAACCTGTAAGCGGATTTGTTTGGTAAACTGGCTTCAGGTATAAGGCCAGTGTGATGACTTATACTCCTGATGGGTGGCAATGAACAAGGTAGTTTGTCCACTACTATATCAACAAACTCTCCCAGCAACTTCTGGATTTCCTCTGGTAAATCATCCACTCTTGTACTGGTTAAAACAATTCTAGGATTCCTGACCACGATAAATTGTGTGTCTCCCTTCTTCTTAACCTCATTAAGAAGTTCCTTCCCACTCATGAGAAGTACAATGTTGCTTACCTCTGGTTTCACTTCTTTATCCTTAATCGACAACAACATATGTGTCCTCCCATTCTTCTCTAGGGTGTATGTGTTTTTTCTACCATCATGAATCACATTCCTGTCATATTGCCAAGGTCTACCTAGAAATAGATGAAAAACATCCATGGGAATGACATCACATAATATTTCATCCTTATATCCTCCTATTTTAAATTCAACTAAAAACTATTTAGTGACATTTACTTGATTTCCTTTTTGTAGCCACGAAACTCTGTATGGGCTTGGATGTACGATAGTCTCCAGCTCCAACTTTTCTACCATCTCTGTAGAAATGAGATTGTCTCTGCTACCACTGTCCACTATGACTTTGCATACCCTATCCTTGGTCTTGCAAGCAGTTCAAAAAAGTATATTCCTTTTTGCTGGGTTCTCTGCCTCCTTCTCTGGCATTAAGAGAACTTTCCTCATCATCAAGGATTTTCCTCCCTCAACATCTTCTGCCTCAACATTCCATCCTTGAGATTTGGCAATGTGAGTCTCACCACCTTCTTTCTTCTTATCTAGACACTCATAAGATTCATGTACGATTTTCCCACAAACAAAACATTTCACTTCACCTCCTCAGCCTCTTCCTCTTCCTCTAGCTTTAGGAAAAGTATTTCTATCAGCATACTGCCCTCTCTGTGAGATTCCTCCTCTCTCAGTTTGAGTTTGAGGTTTCTTCCCCTCTTCTTTGGATCTCTGAGTTTTGTCTTGGGTAATTTCTTTACCTCTGGCTTGAATTCTACCTCGGCCTCTTTGACCTTTCTTTTAGCTCAACTTCTCTTCAGCTTTCAAAGCCATCTGATAAGCATCCTCCACATTCCTAATGATCATCATACTCATCTCGTCTTGAATTTCATATCACAGACCATTCATATACCTGGCAACCTTTTCAAATGTCATATCGCAGACCATTCAGTACCTAGCAACCTTTTCATCATCGCTCTCTTGATGACCCACCCTGATGTTGATCTTGTAGAACTCTTTAGTGTATTCTTTTATTGACATCAACTTTTGTCTCAAATTTTGCATCCTCCGAAATAGAGTAATTTGATAGTCTTTGGGTATGAAATTGGCTTTCATCTTCGCAACCATTCTATCCCAAATCTTGATTTTCTGCTTGCCTTTACAATGTCTGTCATCTTGCAATTCATCCCACCATAAAGCTGCATGGCCTTTAAGTCTCGTGATAGCGTGCTTGACCTTCTTGTCTTCCTCGACATCCTCATAGTCGAAGTACTTATCTAGAGCCCTAATCCAGTATTTAAGCTCTTCAACATCCAGGTTCCCTTCATACATGGGAATATCCATTTTTTCCTTGGCACCTATCCTTGCAACAACCCTGAATAGGCGTTCGTCTGCAGCATCTTCGACTACGACTTCTTCTCCTTCGTGTCCAACTTCATTTTCACTGTCAGCCTCGCTAATATCTCCAGCGTCGACTATGTGCCTCTGTGTTGTCTATATGGCATCAAGCCTACCATGTAATTCATGCATTTACCTCTCCACTACTGGATTAGGCATTGGTCTATCTCTTCTTCTTAGAGGCATGACTATAAATGGTTCTCTTTTCTCTGCTACATAAAGCAAATAAATTGTTCTACGCTTTGATATTTATCAGGGTACTCTTTCTCCTCTTGCTTCCTCCATATGCAATATATAAACAAAGTCAAGATTTGATACCACTTGATGTAAACCCTGACCTCTAGGGCCAATATTCACTCAGGATTGTTCTAAATCTGCCCCTTGAGCCTGATTGACTCTTTGGTTCCTCTACAGGGAATCCCACACACACACACACACACAATAATAGTGTATCCACAGGTCCTTATGAGTATGCCTGTGTGATCAAAACACAAAGAATCACTCGAAATCTCCTGACCTTAATAGTATGGTCGTGCCCTCTTCCAAAACGAGACTTTTATTTTCTTTTCAAGATTTCAGGTTTCGCGATTTCATGAATCCTATTGTTGAGTTTCTTGTCTCTTCAACCTCCAAAACCCGAAATGTCAAAATATTCAACTCTATCCTCCTTCACAACTGTATCTTATTTCGTGACTTCGGAAGTTCCAGTACAAAGAACCCCGACCTCTTGTCCTTGTAACTTCTGAAATGCTGAACCCCGATGCATTCAGCAAGGGCTGGCTCCCCAACGAGACTTTTCACTATTTTAGTACTTCGGACTTCGTGATTTCGTGAATCCGGATGCAAGACTTATGGCTTTTCGACCTCTGAAACCCCGAAACAGTCACCAAGGTTTGACTTCGCATGTTTACGAGGACACACCACCTATCCACTCCACTATATTCTATCTCTGATGCAGACTCTTACCACCTATCACCTTTCCTAGATTTTGGGACTTAGATAACCCTTTGATAGCCCACGTTATTTCAGGCCTCTGGGTACCGGGAGTTCAAAACTCTTGATCCCAAAACACATATCACCACAATCCATGAATTTTCGAACCCCAAAACACTGAACTACTGAAACGCACTTTCACAAATATTTCACGTTTCGAGACTTTGGGGGTTCTGATGTGAAGTGTCTCGAATCCTTGTCGATGAGAATTCTGAAACCCCGATCCCTAAAATGCCCAAATGCCACTTCAAGGATATTCCAGGTTTCGCAACTCTGTGATTTTCAATACAAATTCCCTTGGCTCCTTGTCATTAGGATTTCCAGTATTCCAAATCTCGAATTATTGAGATCCCAAAATTCCATGCTTAAAAATCCTTTTCGCCGATTTGAGAGTTAGAGTGACCAAGGATTTTGGCTCGTACTCCGAACTTACAAACTCTGAATCCCCGAAATGATTGGATGACTCACAACAGGTCATGATCAATGGTCCATGTTAATTCATGATACCAAAGTGATAGGTTCGTCCAACCCTTATCCACTTTGCAACTATTCTGGATCCTACGGTCCTTGTGAATTCGAGAATTCTCCTCGGAGAATTTTGACCCCTCGTTTCCTCCTTGATGACTCCAGCAAAATAAACTAGTGTTCTTCCATTGGAACTTAGCTTCTACGTGGCGTCTTCAATCCCCGTCTTCGTTTGAGTACCTTCAAAGGTGCTGACCCTCCTGAGATTTTACTTGCGAATTCAAGGCTCAAAAAAGGGCCTCTGCTCGCACTCCTTGCAGAAGACCTTCAAATACTTCTGTGTATTTGAACTCTTGACTCTGTGCACCTTCTGCGACATCACTCTTCTTCTCTTCCAACTTAGTTAATAACTCCTAAGGACTCAGCTAGCCTGTGCATGCCTTGCACGAATTCTGTGCTTCACTTGTACTTCTGCTGGAATGAGAATAACAATATCCCTCCTGAGCTTCAGAGATAAACTCTGAACCTTTTTCATTGCACTCCTTGCAGGAAATTATTTCTCAGGAAGACAAACAATTGAAACTCATTCTCTTTCTTCTCTTAGACTTCAAACATTCAATACAAAATCATACATTCAACACAAAATAAAAACAAAGGCATAAACAAAGAGAATAAACAACTCCAAGCATACCATTCACCATGTGCAAACAAAAAACATCATAACACCATGAATTTTGATTCAAAGCTTCATATATTAATTCAAATCTCCTATACATGGACTTCTTCTCTACATCTCTCTGCTACAGCTCTCTCTTCTTCTCTATGCTAATGTGTTAATGATCTAATGATACAAGAATGAGGGTGTCTATATCTATTTTCCCTCCTATGCTCTAAAACTATCTAATCTATCATTCATATCTACCTACTTTCATTAAATGGCTTAAATTCCTTAATACAAAAGACGGATGGAAAAATTTCCCCAGGTCCGTTTACAATCTCCAAAGTATAAATGTGAGTACGTTCCTCTAAACTATTACATTAATGACTTTGTTTCAAAATTCAAAACCGGTCTTTATGAAAATGTGCTCTTTTTTTTCCCTCGCACGTCCAGCTGCTCCTTGGGCTTGGTCGCGTGATTTTGGATTTGCACAATGCTCCTGCATAACCATGGGAAAAGGAATTGGACATGTTAGAGGATTGGTTGAACAATCCAGAACTAGAAGATGGCTTCCAGGGGACAGTCGTGCAAATTCCAGGAGAATAGAATTCAATAGAAGTGATAAAATATTTCAGCCAAAGAGATGAAAAATGTATGACTGTAGTGTTGAAGCATGCAACAAAAGATGAAGCAGGATACTAGCATGAGGAGCAGCTGGAGGGAGCTGGAGATGAACCAGTAAGAGAACTGGCATAAGCAAATCTGTCAGAGGAAGAAACTGAGCAACAAATCAATGATGAGAATGCAGAACTAAAGTCTACAGTAGGGAGGCAAGCTAAGTCCATGAGAGATAGAAAAAAAACAAGGGAGATCAATTTGATCTACCCATTGACAAGGAGAAGAAGTAGTAGCAACAAAGCAGGGGAGCAGGGGGACAACTCCAAAGGAGAGTTTGGGATCCAAGAGGATTTCAAAAGAGCTGGGAATCTTATGAGCAAGAGATCATGAATTTTTCACAACAGTGGATTATGATACAGGAGAATTGATCCACCTCAGTAACACACCAACTAGACAACACATCCAAGAGCATTCAAGGAGGGGAGAGGCGCCAACCCTCTCATTTTTCCCTCATTTTCAAATTTTAAAAATTGTAATTTAATGCAATTAATTTTTTGTAAGGATAGAAGATCCAAAGCCATGTCGTCATGTGGGAAAGAGTTGGTGTTGTGTTTAATGGTTGATAGGCTGATAGAGATCTAGATCTGATCTAGACTAGACAACCATTGAATGTAAATTCATTGTAATTAATGAGAGTAGGTAGATGGAGGGAAAGCTCGAGAATCCCCTCTTTTGTAAAAGATCTATGTATATATATTCATTAGATTATATGAGAGGAGATTAGAACATATTAGAGAGAGTAAGAGAGGAAGTTGAGAGGAGAATATATAGCCGAGACTCTGTTGTTGTCTGAGCTTCTATACACATTGTAAACAAACATTCTGAGATTAATACAAAAAGAACAGTTTTTCCTGCATATGAGTTTCTATGTGTTTATATGAGTATTTGAAGAATGTCATTTGTGTGTTCATTTATGCTGTAGATGTATGTGTTAGATTCCATCTGCAGGGATAGATAGAATTCTCTATATGTTAGTTTGTTAAATTGTTTATGGCTTCTTTAGGCTGTGGAAGGAATGCACAATAGAATGTTGGAAGTTCAGTAGCCAATGCAAAGAGTGCGCATCTAAATCTCGAATCAAGTTCAAAGGATAACTTGCCAGGAGGGCACACCAAGATAGTTTGCAAACTCGGAAGGAGCCTTAAGGTTACATAACACCTTGGAGGAGAAATATTGTGCATAAGAATAACAGAAAAAGAATAAATGATGAAGGTTCTATAGAGCTCTGCCAACAGGGCATCAAGCAAGTGCAGGGCATGCAAAAAGTGAACTCTGTTCGAAGTTCAAAGATAAGGAAAGTGTCAAGGAGAATAAATTTATAGATTTGTTGAACACTCTATAAGCTCAACAAGAAGTTCTTGAGAAGAAGGTCTCCAAGAGGGCACATATATCCCTTCGAGGAATAAAATGGACAAATACCTTTGAGGTCTGAGCAGTTGAAGCTCAACTTTCAAGGCGAAACAGAGTTGCTGAACACTCTGGAGGAAGACCTATGCCAGGAGTGCACCAGGCCAACACTCAGACATAGTGTTGAAAGACAACCACCAGAAGGCCAGTCAAAGTGTAAGGAGGGCGTCTAAGCGCACACTTGATTCAAGTGCGAAAGTTCAAAACATGCCAGGAGGGCACCCAAAAGTATTTTGAAAAGACGCATAAGGGAAGAATCCCTTGGGAGACTAAGAAAGTTTGAGAAGCTCAGAAAATATAGTGCAAAAAGTGCACAAGAGTCATACTTATTCCAAGTCCCAAAGCTTAGGAGAAATAGTGAAAATTTGCATGCAGAGTGCAAGTGTGCGCCTAGTTCGAGGTTAATTTTCATTGCCAAAGCTCATGAGAGATAGTGTTTTTAGAAATGTAGATAAGACCCAAAGTAACTGAGCTTGTAGAAGAAGCAAAGATCGAAGCCTTTGACACTTATGAATTCTTCCAAGTTGGGAGAAAGCTCAAGATCAAGAGGAGGAGTGATAGCTGCTGTCATATCAGCTGTAAGGAGGAGATATGAACCGTCGAAGTTCACGACCAAAAACCCAGTAGAACGTGTAGGAGGAGGAACAAATCTCATCTGTCGGATCCGAGCACATGTACCAAATGTCTTTTGATCTAGAGGTAAGTGCACTAGGTCTAAACCTTTTGGAAGTGCGCAGGAGAAGTGGACTTACGAAGTACCGAAGTGCCGAAGGTAGTTGGAACCGTCCATCATCAAGGTTGATAGGTGGAAGGATATTTGAGAGTTCGAGGACTTGGACCTTAGAATATTTGAAAAGAGAAGAGTGTAAGACTCCCAAACTCTAAAGAGCGGGGTTGATCCTAGCCGTTGGTGCTGAGAATGACATGTGGCAACAAATAAGAAGATTCCTAGAATCGTGAATCTGAAGAAATGCGTCGAGAAGTTAGCAAATATCGTGAAGCATGAAGAATATCTTAGCCATTGGTTGAGGATCATTGAGAACCGTTGATATAATCTGAGGATTTTATGGATTCAAACTTCAGGAAAATCGGGAAAAAGGGAGAAAGCAGTTCACAAAATTTTTGAAGTGCGGGGTTGAAAAGGGAGTTGGCCCACGATCATAGTCTATGGTCATGTGAAGGAAGGGGCTTAGTCAAAGAAGAGCTAGAACCTGTTTGGCGTCAAGATTTATAAATCACTAAGGAGAGGGTTCACGATCACCATACAACCTATGCTAAAAAAGAGAAGGACTTGTGACAGAGTTTTCGGGTTCCAAGAGGAATCTAAGGAGTCTCTCTGACTCAGACATTGAACGATCCAAGACCGGGAGGTCAAGTAGCCCCTTTGGAGGAGGGGTGGGGTTTGCATTAGTTGGAGTATCTTCGACACAAGGGTTTTTCTCAATGAGGCATAGTGCTATTTCTGAAGAGGAGGTCAATTTTCAAGAACACTGTGTTGGGAATTTGTGGGTAGTGTAGTCGCATGGGCCTTGGAGAAACAAACTTGTAGGAGCTTACAAAACTCCATTATGCTGCTTGGTTTGGATTTTATGCCCCTAGAGAAAATTGGCCACATGTCCTTGAATGGCTTGAGGAGGTGAGTTGTAACTCATGATAAAACTCAAAGCATGATTCAGATGGTAGAACCATTAGTTTCATTGGATCCAGAGCATCAAGTTTCAACTAGTTGGCATAACACAATTTATGAAGAGGAGGTGGATATTCAAGAACGCTTTTTTGGGAATTTTTGTGGGTTATGTATTCACTTGGGCCTTGTCCAAACAGACTTCCAGGAGCTTATGAAACTCTCTTATGCTACTTGGTTTGGATTTTATGGCCCTAGACCAAATTGGCCACATGTATTTGAATAGCTTAATGAGGCAAGTTGCAATTCACGATAAAATTCAAACTGAGGCTTGGATGGATGAATAGTTAGTTTCATTGCATCCAAAGAACTGGGTTTTAGCTAGTGGGGCCCCTCCACTATCATTTTGTCGACCAAAAAAATATTTGTTGGAGTGTCTCCGACACTAGTGTTTTTCTCAATAAAGCATAATGAAATTTATGAAGGGGAGGTAGATTTTCAAGAACATGGTTTCGGGAATTTTTGGCTAGTGTAGTCATGTGGGCCTTGGCCAAATAGACTTGCGGGAGCTTACAAAACTTTGTTATGCTGCTCGGTTTGGATTTTGTGCCCCTGGACCAAATTGGCCACATGTTCTTAAATGGCTTGAGGAGACGAGTTGCAACTCGTGATAAAAATAAAACCATGACTCGAATGGATGAACTGTCATTTTCATTAGATCTAGAGCATTGAGTTTCATCTGGTGGGGCCCCTCTAATATCATTTTGTCAATTGAAAAACCATTTGTTGGAGTATCTATGACACTAGGGTTTTTCTCAATGAGGCATAGTGCAATTTCC
>JZKD02S2183012.1:31319-41426 GCA_000966675.3 Picea glauca
TACTTTTTTAACCTACCACCCAAAATTTAAACCCCTCTTTCACGATACATGCATGGAAAGGAACTACTAACCTTGTTACTGATGTTTGGTGTAGATCCTCCGTTGTGCTTCGACCTCTTGCTTGCGCTGCTCCTTCCAAAGATAACCTGCAATCAAGACAAACAACTATGCATGCATGCTACTTTTCTATGTGAGGGTTAGAAATTAAGCATAAATTAAACAAACCATAGATAACTCATGCATTGGGATGGGAAAAGTATTTTTTTATTATTTGAACAATGAATCAACTTACAATCAAAGTTGAGACCGGCCACTGCTCCTTGATCATGATCCTGGGCTCCTCCTCTTCTGTCCTCCAACTGCTTTGCATTAATTCTCCTTTGGCTTGAGGAAAGGCTAAAGGGTTGGTACAATGGATTCGGAAAATGGGCAGAGTTTCTTCGCTATATTCATCCTCCTCCAAATAGTACCCCTACCCCTTCTTTTATAGTCTAGAAGGAGCTAGGGTTTTGGATGAACTCTCAGCCATGCATGGCTGGGAGTTTTAGTTAACTGACCCATATATTTTTGTTCCGTCGGCAACTTTCCTCTTTTCTTGCTTTGTTAGGTACACACGGGCTATAGTGAGTCGGGCTATAGTGAGCCAGCCAATGTGTACATGTGTGCAGTAATGGGTTAGGGCGTGTGGGCCTTGATACAAGAGGATTTCCAAGGATTTTGTTTAGAAGATGTTTTGGCAATGAAGGGATATGAGTTGGCCTGATGCCAGGTAAGCATGTGTGGTGCAATTTAGGGTTATAACAAGCGCCAAAAGTCATGTGGGCCCCGTTTGGGTAAGTTAGTACATCAAATTCCTTGGGTCGTAACTTTTGCATACGATCTTTGTTTTAGGCGTGTGATAGCCCGTTGGAAAGGCATTGCCGAGTAGATTAATTTTGGGGTCTCAATCATTCCTTTGGATATCATTGAGAATATCGATCCCAAAAAACCTTCATTTAGGCCCTCAAAATGGCCCCAGAAGTTAAACCTGCTAAAAATAGTAAATTTCCAAAATTGTCAGAAAACTGTTTTGAGCCAATTGGAAAAGGTGGGTGGACACTGATATCCATATGGATCAATCCTCCCTCCTTAGGAAGCAATGGTATCCATTGCATTGAGGTCCCCCATAAGATGAGGAAATGTCTGTTGAATTTGGCCCCAGGTGAACCACTTTTCTTGGTGCAGGAGTTGCCCTGCTTTGACGACTCGATAAAACTGGATCCTTTGTTGTTGAGTTCCCTTGATATGTGTTTCCACAATATGATTATTTGATGCATATTATATGCATTCAGTGTTGAGCTCTGTGGGTGTTAGTTTTTCTGCTACTTCTGAGGTATCCAATAATGGTGGGAAATAAGGGCAAAGGAGATCCACGTTGAGCACTGGGTGCAGGCCAAGGAAAGGAGGAATGTTGAGCTCAAAAGCATTATCCCCCATGGACTTGGTGATGGTGTACGAATCATAACAGAGTGGGTGAAGCTTCCGATGTGGTCCTGTAAGGCGTTCTTTATGTAAGTGCAACCAAACTTTGTCACCCATCTAAAACTTATGTGGCACCCCATGTTGATCATGGTATTGTTTTTACTTGTCATTGGACTTTTGTAGGATATATTGAACCTGTTGGCAGATGTGTTGGATCCACTCAATGAACCAGGTAGATTTTTCAGCTTCAGTTGGAGCAGGAGATGAGTCAGTTGAGGTGACCTCAAGGGGAAGTGCTATGGGACCCAATCGCTGGAATCCCAACCCCACCTAAAACGGGTTGTGGTCGGTTGAGTTATGCAGAGCTTGGTTGTAGCTATGATGGACATAGGGAAGGCTCTCATCCCATGTGAAAGAGTTCTTTGAATTATACATGCAAAGGATATGCACAATAATTCAATTTACAACCTCGGTTTGGCCATTTTTCTGGGGGTGGAAGGTCATGGATTTTGTGAGCTTGGTGTCCAATAGTGACTAAAGGCTCGACTAGAATGTGTTGAGAAATCGAATATCCCAATATGAGACAATGGTTTGTGGGATTCCAAAATGTACCCAGACTCATTCAAAGAAGATCTTGGCAGTGGCTTCTACTGTGATGCTCTTCTTGCAGGCAACCAAAATCGCCATCTTAGAAAAGTGATCAACAACCATAGAAACACAGTCATTTCCCCGTTTCGTGGATGGGAGGCCCGACATGTAGTCCATTGAAATGGATTCCCATGGCCTGTTAGGAGTAGGAAGAGGGGTGTACAAGCCCTGTTTCTTAGTGGTTGGTTTGGCAATAGCGTAGGTAATGTAGGACCTGATATACTTGTTGACCTCTTGTCGAAGTTTCGGCTAGTAGAAATGTTTCTATAGCATTGCCAATGTCTTTTCAATGCGGAAGTATCTTTCCACCCAACTGTAGTGGGATTACCAGATTATATTTGCTCGCTCAGTTGATGGAACACAGATATGTCCCAGATGACACAACAACCCATCTTGAAGATGGAAATGATTGACAACTGTGTTTTAACCCAACATTTGGTAGGTGGTGGCAAAGTTAGAGCCTGTCTCATAGAGTTGAGGCCATCTAGATGTCTCATCGCCGCAAGATTCTAGCACCGTGGTGAGTGCCACAACTGGCGGTCTGCTGAGGCAATCATTGACGTGATTCGTGCTTCCTGTTTTATATTTAATGTTGAGGTGGAATTTCTACAAGTATGTGGACCAATTTTGATGGAAGTCATTCTACAATTTTCCTTGTGTCTGCAAGAACTGCAGTGGATTATGATTAATGTGGATGATTGTCTCCTTCCCAAGGATGTAATGTCTCCACTGGTGGCATGCTTTCACAATGGATTACTTTTATTTGTTGTAAGTAGGGCACTTACGGAAAATATCTGACAGTGTCTCACTATGATAGGCCATGGGGTGGTCGTGATGAGTGAGAACAGTGCCCACAACATAGTCTGAAGCATCTGTCTCAACATCAAAGGGATGTTGTAGGTCTGGTAGTGAAAGTATTGGGCTAAGCACAAGCGCTACTTCAAATAATCGAATGATTATTGTTGGGACTGACTCCAAGCAAATTTCACCTTACCACCACCCCTGTTTATTTGGCTGAGGGCCCATGCAATATGGGATAATCCCAACACGAACCTGTGGTAGAAATTGGCAAGGCCCAAGAAGCTCTGAAGCTCAGTGAATGTTGTTGGGGCTGGCCAATCAAGGATGACTTGGATCTTGGCTAGATCCACATGTATGCTATGCTGATCAATGATGTAGCCCAGGTAATAGACCCTGTCCATGTCGAAGGAGCATTTTTCCAAGTTGGCATATAGCTTGTGCTTCCGTAGGATGTGTAGAACCTGTTGAATATGCTGCAAGTGTTCGGCCCAAGTCTTGCTACAAATTAGAATGTCATCCAGATACACCACTACAAATGTATTGGTGAATGGTCATAGGATATCGTCCATCATCCTCATGAAAGTGGCTGGAGCATTCGTCAAACCAAAGGGCATGACGAACCATTCCAAAAGGTCTTCCTTTGACTTGAATGAGGTCTTCCATACATCTGTCTATTCGATCAGGACCTAGTGGTAGCTAGACTTTAGATCAATATTACTAAAGTATTTGGCCGCCGTGAGTTGTTCAAGGAGGTCGTCGATTCGGGGAATCGGGTACTAGTTTCTAACTATGATTTTATTCAGAGCCTGGTAATCAATACAGAGTTGCCACGTTCCATCTTTCTTCTGTACTAGAATTATTGGGCTCTCACAAGGTGACGAGTTGGGATGGATGTGCCCCTTGTGGAGAAGTTCTTGTATCTGTCACATGTGAGAGCTTCTGTCCTCAAGAGAAACAAGATCGAGACCCAAATCTTTGTACTTCAACCTCGTTGGGGACATGCATTAAGACGACAAGGAGAAGACCTCTCTGATGCCACTAATCTGGATTTTATGAGAAGAATGAAATGAAAACATATTATTAACAGGTTCTTAACACAAAATAATAGAGATACAGTAAAACGGGTTTTCTATTCAATAACCAAATAAGCTGAAACTGTAAAATGCAGTGGAAACAAGCTTGCTGGAATGGTGGCGGCTTATCTCTTAGAAGAGATGTGACGGCTGCACGCATTTTCCAGAAGAAGATTACAATGAGGCTTTGAAATCATTTTTACAATAAACAAGAATTCCAAAACCCTGGACATCCAGAAACCTAACCCTAGGAGATGAAGCACCAAAAGTCATGTGGGCCCTGTTTGGGTAAGTTAGTACATCAACTTTCCAGGGTTGTAACTTTTGCATACGATCTCTGTTTTAGGCATGTGATAACATATTGGAAAGGTATCATTGAGAAGATTCATTTTTTTGGGATCAATAATTCCTTCAATTATCATTGAGAAGCTCTATCTCGAAAAGCCTTCATTTAGGCCCTCAAAATGGCCCCGGAAGTTAAAACTGCTAAAAATAGTAAATTGCCAAAATTGTCAAAAAACTATTTTGAGCCAGTTGGAAAAGGTGGGTGGCCACCGATATCCATATGTATCACATTCTCCCTTCATTCTTCCAATAATATATCCCTAATCACACCATAAACATCTATTGTCTCTTGTTATTCATCATACATGGTTAATACATAATTTTCTATATTTTTAGTGATTAAAAGATGATTATATCATGTTTTACTATTGAAGGTTGATAAATTGTGTTTTGCATGATTAACATTCTTGTACCATTATTGTGGTTCAACATTATGCACCAATATAGTTATTCCCACACTTGATATTGTAGTTTGTTATATTGGTGTGCTTCTAGAAGGAAACTGGGAACATGGGTTTTTGCTAAAATGACGTTGGCATGCTGACATGTGTGTCATAACTCACCCAGCTTGCACTTGTGGACCTCCAACTTAGGGGGAGTATTTCTGCAAAAATTAGCAAAAATCTCAAATTGCCAACTTGTGCCTCAATTTCCATGTAGATGGTATCAGATCCAGAAATTCCATTATTTGGGTTTTGTCTAGAATGTGGAAAATTGAGTAAAAGGGGATCAATTTTTCAAAATTAGAATCCTTTTGGAAGATATGGGTGTATCTATAACTGGAATCTGCCCAAGGTGATGAAAAACCCAAATTTGGGGATTTTCTCCAAAAATTGGCAAATTTGTTTTTAAGTTTTTGGATTTGGTTCTATCCTCTTCCTTTTGGTTTATTGTGTATAAATATGTATCATATCCATTGAGAAGGGGATACTTAGTGTGATTATTCTCAACATAAGTCTCTTGTAATTGGAACATTGGTTCAAATAATATTTTTATGCAATGAAGTTTTGAAGTGTTTCTACAATCATTTGTAGTTGATTTCTTCTTCAAGCAACATGCAACCAATTTGGTAGGGCCCCTCAATTTGGTATGCATCATTTCTTTGTTCTGTAATTTTATTTCTAGAATTGTATATGTGTTTTAATTCCTAGATTTTGTGTAGCAACAAGTAGTTTTTTGTGTGTTTCTTATCATTTATTTCTCTAAGAACATCAATCCTGCAAATAAATGTTATTTACCTTACCTCTGTATCAATTAATATGTTATTTGACTATTTTTAATCTTGTGTGTGTGCTTGATTTACTTCTACAGGAAGCCATGACCAACATGTTAGAGTTATAATTGTTAATCATCTTCGTCTTGAATATATATGCAATCTTGTGTTCTTGAATACAAATATAAATTCCATAACTGTCAACTATGGTTTAAATCGTTTCCAAGATGCATATCGAATATCTGGACATGGTTATTAATTCTGAAAATTATATTATTTTTCATGACCAATATGACATTAATGTGTGCAGTTCATTCTTGTATTCACACTCCATTCCCGCACATACTATTTTTTTCTCAAAAGATTGATTGATCTTGAATTCACACATACAATCCTTTAAATATCAGAAGTAAGTAAGCTCATATTCCAAGCATTCGTTGTCTTTGGTCCCATCGTTGTTCCTATGTATGAGGTGTACTGATTTGAAGGGTAATTTCTGAGTTTGAAATTTTAATTGCAGGAGTTGTTTTAGATCGTTTTGGTTGCCTTTGCATTGTTTTTAACATTTTATCGTTTTTGTTGCTTTCTTTGCTATGTATGATCAGGTTGGTCTTAGGATAGGTGTTTTATGTTTCTTGCACCCATATTTCAATTGTGTACTCTATTCATGTACATGTTTTGTCCAGCTTCATGATCCAGTACCTGTGTACAATTTGAATGTATATGGTGTAAACAATGTGATGAATGCATATGGATAATTAAATCATTGTATGTATGATGAGTGTTTTGCTTTGTGTGTTTTAGGTTCATTTATTACATTCACATTCCATTTCATTTGCATGGTTTGAATTTAGATTTCATTTTCTATTTGTTTGATTGATTTTCCCTTTATATAGTTTGATTTAATTTGTTTTTTCCATAGTTTAATTTTTTATTTTATTTTTGCACTTTGATTTTACCTCTAGTTCTACTTTCATTCATTGGGAAGTGTGCTTGCTAGTTTTAGATTAGGCTAGACTAGCTCCAATCCTTCACATATTGTTCCTGCACCTCTAAGTCTATGACTCCTTGGTTGATAATTTAATGTTGGAATTAATAGTGCATATATTTTACCCAACATTTTTGGCGCCATTGTTGGGGAGGTGCTAAAGGGATTAGAGCATAGGTAGGTTGTTTTTAAATTACACAGCTTGGGCGAGGAGAAACAATAAGATGGGAGGTAAGAACCTGTGCGACCACTATTATGAGTTTCCCCAAAACCTTGCTATTAGTTTCTTGCAAGTGTGTTTATTTTCTTTCCAGTGTGATTTCCTTTTATGCAAGAGTGTTTCTTTTATGCAAGTTTGATTTCTTTTCATGAAAGTGTGGTGTGTTTTTCAATTATGCAATTAGGTTAATTTCATTCATTCTAAATTTCATTTTTTTTTCTTCTAATTATTCCTTTTAGGTGTTGTAAAAACACCTATACATGATTCCATGTGCAAGACATGGATTAGAAATCATCAAAGTAGTATTCAAGGATGCTCAAGAGTTCGTTGAGAAAAGGAGGAAATGTTTCTCCAAAAATTTTCTCAAATCCTAGCAGTAGCTAGGATCTCTGCATATTAGGAAGAGAAGATCTTGGCAGTAGTCAAGAACATACCTGAAATCCAGGAAGTGATATAAAACCAAAAGTTCCATGAGCCACATCTAAAAGCTCCCCCTGATCATCCTTGCCAATTTAGAGAGGATATTGGACAACCATGGACTACATCCGATGGAGAACAAAAAATAGAACCCGAGACCAAATAATTTCCATCATGCCCATTGTCACATCCTTTATACATTCAATAAGTCAATCAAGAAGATATATATGGAATTTCATAGGAGGACATGCAAAGTGGTCCAAATGAAGAAGCAAACCAAGGATATCATGACTATATTGAACATTGGTTCTAAACGACCATCTGATTGAAACAACGCCACTCTTTTCTTCAACAACTCTCTGCATCATATCATTCGAAGCAATTGGTTCCTCATGTTCTAGTATTTATTAAAGTATATTGTTCAAACCTGAATGTGAGTATATTGGTAATCCTGTTACATACATGGTTGCATTGGAAATATGTGTACACTTGAAAAGGGTTTTTTTTTATCTTTATTTATTTATTTATTTATTATTATTTTTTTTTATGTAAGGTAGGATATAGAATATGTGAATAAATGTTGCATATAGTTTGGTGCAACATCGTTTTTAATCTATTTTCATATGATAGATATTTTTCAAAGTTTTCTAAATAAATGAGGCTATAATGATTTAATGGATTTTTGCAGGGATTCTCTTTTTGGTTGGATTGGGAGAACATTTTCATGACTTATTCAGGGAAGTAATTGCATATCTTTGGGTTATGTTGTTTTGTTAAAGATATCATTTATTCTAATCCTTTATTACCTAAAACATTTTTGGAACAACTGGATCTCTTTTTCTACTACTTTCTTAAAATTTGTTTTTCTTTTAAGACCGTTCTCTAACCTTTATTAGTTTTTCTCTACTATTTTTCTGAACGGTTTTCCTTGAAGAAATTTATAGTTTAGGAAATTATTAATAATGCAAAACTAAAAATAAAGGATTTCAATTATAAAACTCAAGACCTCTTGTCATAACCAATTATTTTCAGTTCATTTAGATACTTGTTTTCCCTTCTTTATAACAAAATTTCAGATCATTTATTATAGAAGTAAATCATAGCCATGTCTTTGATTATACTATGGGATTACATAAAGTTAAATATCCATATTTTGAGGCCCATAGGAAACTCGTACAACTTGATCTTATCTCAAATTTGGTCAGTAGAGAATTTTTTATTAAATAGTAGCAGGAGAGTGCATGATGTTTCTACCCATGGGAACACTACTATAATTCTATGTGAAGAAGATGACGTTAGGGACTAGAGGTACTTTAGTTTATTCTATAATGTCCTCATCCACTACACATTAAGTAAATTTAGCCATGATATGTATTTGGACTGATATAAATACATAAGTCTATTTTTCATGCAAACAATCTTTTATGGGCAATCTATATAATATCTTCCAACATAATACCATCCCATTCAGAGCTGCTCCTCCATTCACCCATGCAAAATCAACCTATAAAATTTTATCTTGAGGCTGAAGTTTGGGACACGGGCCTCTGATGGAAAATGGGTGTAAGAGGCTAACCTGTCGGGATACTGAACAGGTCTGCTGGTAGCGGTTACCGACCTGTGGTATGACTAGGCAAACCCATCAGGGTACTGAACATGCTCATGGTCAATGGGGCATTTTTCCTTGGGGGGAATATTTATTAGATGTCAAAATTTCCCCATCAGAGTACTGAACAGACTTGCTGGCAATGGACTTTGATTTTGATATGCCTAATCTATATTTGTCTGTATGAACAATATACTTGTGTAAATCATTAAAAAGAATCATTAATGGTTTAACTAAAGGTTAAATAAAATCCATCTATTTTCCATTTGAGAATAACCCTCAGTTGACATTAAGACCCTATCATCCAATTCATACTATATCTAAGATGTATTATCTTAAGAGTGGGACCATGATCTTAGAATCTTAATATACTCAACTGTGAAATTTATCTTTATTTCTTAAATGATTGTAAATATTTTCAAAGTGAAAAAGGTTGACTGGTTTCCTATGGGGTTTTCATTTGTTGAGACTTCTAATAATATTTTATTTTCCATCCTAAAGGAGAAAAATAAAAATTCCTACTCTAATTTATACAAGACTCTCTAAACATAAGCATTTTTAATCTTTTGATGGATTTTTTTAATCAAGGAAATAGAAATATTTTCTATAGAATGAGAAAGTTGATTACACATTTTTTGTGGGTTATGCTTGAATTATCTCGGTCAATCATAGAGGGGGAATATTCATAAGTGCTCTTCGAAAATCGTACAAATCTAAATTTTCAAAATGTGACATTGGATGTACTTCATATTATGATCAATTTATTATACGATATTATGATTTTCTCTCTATGTGTTTAGGCTTAGCAATCATGGACTTTGTTCCCACAATTCATTAAGTAACTCTCATATTTTTGTTCTTAGCAACTCTTGGATTGGTATCAACAAAAGTTGGCAATAATTGTTTTCTTATAGCCACATGCCACTCAGTCTTAAGAAGTTTGCATGAGGACATGCAAACTCTTGGGTTTGGGGAAGATCTCCAGATCCCTTCTAGATCTTCAAAGTCTCTCTTCAACATCTCCAACATCTTCAGTTCATCTCAGGCAGATTTTTTTCTGGATCTAGTAGATCAAATTTCATTATCTTCAGCAGTTCTCAACCTTTCTCTACCTCATCTTCACCTTTCAACAATCCACAATATGTTTCCATAGATCTTTAATCTAGTTCTGCATATTTCCACTTCAGATTGCATTAGAATTCAAAGAATGGGTAAGTTGAGATAAAACATATATAAATCTCTTTAATTTACTAAGAATTTATAAAACATGATGAATAACCATTATCACCTACTCCACACTCCACTACAACTTAGAAAGTACCATCAAAACTACTT
>JZKD02S2183023.1:16393-26983 GCA_000966675.3 Picea glauca
TCTACGATCCAGATCTTCCCTTGATCGATGGCTGCAATCAAGTCGACGTTTCGTATTTGACGACTTCGGAGTTCCCTTGCCTCCATTCTCTCGATAGTTGAAATCATGATGACACTGGATCAATGGTCCAAGTCTCTCCTTAGAACTGACGGTCACGATAATTTTGGGACTTCGTGTTTCATGAAGTCAAAAGACTTGTCACCTCTGATTCCCCCGATCCCCGAAATGTCGATATTTAACCATGGAAAGTTAACAGTCCATATCTCTCCTGGATCCAACGACTCAGATCAAGTCACAGATTCAGGCTTCACGAATTCTTAGCATTCCACCTTTTGACTTAATCACAATGTGAATTAGTGAAATGTTGATCGTTCGCTACACGTCCCCCTTGATGGATGGTTCTGATTCTCTAGCATTTAGATCGAAAGACTAAGATCTTTCCTCCTTGCACTTACGCTATCTCCAGAGTGAGAAGATCTTCTGGGTGTTCAAAGATCTTGGGATTTTTCTCCTTTGTCGAGTCCTATTCTTGGATCTCTTTAACACTTATTAAAGTGTTGTTCCTCCTAAGCTTGGTCTCGTGAAGGCTTCAATTTCCCACGCACGCCTTATGTTTCAGGGATTTCTATAACTTAGATCCTCAATATTTATCGAAGAGAAATTCCTCTCGCCTTCCCGACGTTCTCCTTTCCTGACTCTTCAACGCTTAGTCGGATTTCATATTTGTGCACTCCTTCACCAGATCTTACGCAAGGTTTTGGTTTCTTGCTGATGACTGTGCACTCCTTTCAAAGGGAAAGATTCTTGCTATATCCTCTGAGCTTCATAAGAGAAAAATATTTCGTCAACGCACTCTTTGCGTTCTGTGTGCACACCTTGCACCACTTCAATAGAAGAGAAAAAATTGAACCTTATCCCAACATTCACAGTTCCAACTACTCATGATGAAATTAATTCATTCATGAAAACAAAACAACAGAGAATTGCAAGACAATGCCCACACCATACATTGGGTCAATTTTCCTATGTTATATTCATAAGTGAAAATGGTTACAACTGTAAAATGAACAATAAAAACTGAAACTCTGAAATCTCCTACTAACTTGCCACTAACATCTATCCTACAACCAACTACTGACTAGCCTCATTCGAGCGTACAAAACCTCCATTTATCTCAGAGGGTTCATAGGGTTTCCTCCTGACTACTTGTATACTCTAAAACTTAACCTAATGACTATCTGGACTAGTCGCATTCAAGAGCTTGTAATCGTTCAAGCGTGCCTCCAGATTTTTTCGGCCTGACTTCAAGCATGCCTCAAAAGATTAATTTTGGCACTGAGTTAAGGTGGTCTTCAAAATATCTGTTGTAATTGCTACCGTTGAGCTCCTGTATAGATTCCTAGACGTTGATGGGTCTTACTTCGCACAAGTGACAACAATGCTCCTGCATCATACTCCCCTTGACAAAAATTCATGGACTCCTGTCCATGAGCTCCTGCACTGTCTTTCCATGCTTCTATATAGTAGCTTCATTTTCCCAACTGGCATCTTCTATTGGGTGTCCCTTCCACTTGACCAAATATTCAAAATAGGTTTTCCTCCTGGTCTTTTTACCGATCCTTTGATCAATGATCTTATCCATCTATGGCTTCTCTACTATAGAAATTTGTTTCTCCCACTGGATCTTCTCTCGATCTTCTGATCCCTATGTGTTATCTTTCCTATAAGGATACAGGTCCAAAACGTTGAATATGGATGATATGCCCACATCATATGGCAGCTCAATCTCATAGGCCTTTGGATCAAACTTCCTCAAGATCTTACATGGCCCTATATTCTTCATATTTATCTTGTTATATGTCCCCCTAGGGAATATTTCCTTTCTGAGATGTGCCAGAACCTGATATCCTACTTCAAATTGAAGTTCTTTGTGATGTTGATCAGCTCTGTGTTTGTATTCTTGGTTAGAACTATGCAATTTTCCTCTAATCTGGCTATGGAGCTTCTTCATTTTTGCAGCAAAATATTCTGCTCCAACACTCCTGATCTCACTTTATTCCAAGTCTCTCAACTTAGATACTCCCCCGGGTTGCATTCTATTAGCAACATTACTTATCTTCGGCATAGGGATATCCGAGTCTGCAGGTTGCACGAGAAGTGCCCAAACACAGCCCACAGAAGAAGTCCTTTTCGGAATTAAAATCAAGCGAGCGGGCATTTCATTCTTCAGCGGAAAGGATTCAGCAACAGAGCATAACAGCGAGTGATGTGTAATTGCATATTAACCGAGTCGCATCAAGTATAGCGCTTAAAGTTTTAAGGAAGTCAACAGTCGGAACCCTTCGGGAGGCACTCGCGAAGTTACGAGGGTCGTTGATCGCAAGTAGTTCAAGTGCAGTGTTATTTCTCGAGCTCGGGGTTCGTGAGTTCGGAGGGCGGATTATGTCTTTTGGTTGCGCGATATTGCGAGTTACGAAAAGTGTCCGGAGGAGGTCAACCATCGCTGACCATCGCGTCTCAGGACTTTGCGAAGGGATAATGCCAAAGTCTGATACTCCACTCGCGAGGTCACGAGTAGCGAGAGGCGCTAGTACTTGGGCCCTAGCCAACAGTTACATATGGAGAGCGCTGACCAGAAAGGGAGCCCTACCCGTATCGCCATCTCGAGAGGCGGGGGTTGAAGAAAAGGAACCAAGGGTCTCCAACTCGTGAATCACAAAATGAAAATCACTTTTAAAGACGGGCCCACAATATCGAGGAACAGTTTCAGCCGTCCATCTAAGGGGACACCTGGTGCGTGATTAGGCCCCTCGCCTTTTCACCCATCGCAACTTCGATACGCAAGAAGAAGCTCCATATTTTCCCAATGCATGAGATGATGAGAGCGTTCAGGACCTGGGGCCCACAGCATTGTCGGGAGAATTTGGAACCGTCAGATCCAGAGGGTGCGTGGCACCAGATTAAAGCCGTCTCGGCGTTTCGCTCATCGCGATTTCAAGAAGAAAGGATTAACTCCTTCCGTTCGCAAATGCCGAAAGCGCTTTGGGGATAAGCTCATGGTCATAGCCCATGGTCATTTGAGAAAGAAAAGAGTTGTTCAGGGAGGAAAAAAGGCATTGTGTATGATTCACAGAAGGAATTTTCGCGACCTCCAAGTGCCATTTGATCCGACCTCGGTCCTGGTTTTCGCTTGGAGTAAATGAAGGCGAGAAAGGGTGGATGAAGCCTCTCCTCATTCATTAAATGCGAGGAATGGAGGGTCTGGCAAGAGAACTACTCGAGAGGGTCCTGTGTACCCATTTTTCCATAGAAGCCATGCTGGGTTCTCGACTAGCTGGAGGAGGTCTGCACACGCTAACTTGGTATTTATTGGTTCAACTACTCCTCCCCTGCAAAGGCCATGTGAAGTTAAGGAAACGTCTGACAAAGGACTTCCACCCGAATATTGATTGAAGAGACGCTACGCCTTGAAGGGAGAGCGTGCCTCTGTTGGGAAAATCTGCCAAAGTATATGTACTCAGTTTTTACATTTTGAAAGTATCGATGGTAGAGTGAAGCTCCCGATTGTAAAAGTTTTAGCACAGACTCTAGTTTTATGGTTATGTATTGGTATGCAAGATTTCTTGTTCAATAACAGACAGTCTTCTCACTCCATCTGTTGTTCATCTTATGCTAAGAGAGTTTGGTGTCGACTGATTCGAACGAATTATGGCAATTCTGTTATGATAAAGGATTTATTGTGGCGTTATTGTCTTCTCTAGTTTTCTGCGTTTGAATGTAAGAAGATCTTGCGTTTAGATGCTTTCCTCTACAGTCTCTTAGAGACCTGATGTTTACAACAGACCCTTGCATCTTTTTGATACAAGTCTTCCCCCTACTCACCCTTAATACAACTTACTATATGAATTTCATCTAAGACCTTGTTTGCCCATACATGTCTGGCCTAGTTTCTGAGATAGAGCCGCATCGTCTTGAGTTAACCTCCATTTGATCACCCCATTAAACAAATCGTGACATAAACTGATGGGCGTTGGGCTCTTCTCCTGCTACAATCCAGGGGTGACTTCCGACGCTAACACATTCCATACAATATTTGGAATGGGCTCTTTCCAGTGATCCTGTTTGGTGAATCATTGTATGCAAATTCTTCTTGTGGAAGAATCTGATCCCACTGATTATGGTGTTCATTGACCAGACTCCTCAATAAGTTTACCAAAATTTTGTTCACCACCTCAGTATGTCCATATTTCTGAGGATGATAATCTGAGCTGAAGGACAAATCTGTCCCCAAATTATTCCACAATGTTCTCCAAAAATGACCAACAAATTTTGTGTCTCTGTCCAAGACAATGCTTCTAGGTAGGTCGTGAAATCTTACAACTTCCTTGAAAAAAGGATTTACAACATGCATTGCGTCACTGGTCTTCTAGCATGGGATAAAATGTGCCATATTTGAAAATCTATCCACCACCACAAATATGGAATAAAATCCTCTTTTCGTTCTTGGTAGTCCCAACACAAAATCCATGCTTATTGCATCCCAAGGCCTCTTTGGTATTGGCAATGGTTGACACAATCCAGTGTTTTGTCTCTTCCCTTTCACATGTTGGAAGATTCTACATCTGTTCACAAACTTTATCACCTTTGTTCTCATACCTGGCCAATAGTATGAACTGATCAACTGTGCAAACATTTTATCATGACCGAAATGTCCAGCCAATCCTCCACTATGATTTTCCTTCAAAATATTATCCCTCATTGAGAATTTTGGTATGCACAATTGATTTCCCTTGAACAAAAATCCCTCTTGAATCATATACTCTGTCCACTGGCTTATATCTCTCAGCACAGGATTCTCACATGATTTGTATGCTTCCTTGAAATCTGTATCATCACAATACATGTCCTTAAGGTGTTCAAACCCCAAGGTCTTCACCTGAAATTCCTGCAGAATCAAACATCTCATGCTCAATGCATCAGAAAATTTTTTAGCATTCCCAACAATATGTTTTATGACAAAAGTGAAATTCTGCATAAACTCAACCCATTTTGCATGCCTCTAGTTTAATTTTTCCTGTCTGGTTATGAATTGTAAAGCCTGATTATCACTATACAAGACAAATTCCTGTGGGACAAGATAATGTCTCCATTTCTTCAAGGCTTGAATTATGGCATAAAACTCCTTGTCATATGTGGAGTATTTTCTCTTGGTCTCATTCGACTTCTCACTGAAATAGGAAATAGGTCTATTATCCCAGCTCAAAACTGCTCCAATTGCAACTCCACTTGCATCGCATCTCACCTGAAATGTCTTCTCAAAATTTGGCAAGATCAGAATTGATCGTTCTATTATTTTCTCCTTCAGTATATTGAAGCTTCTCTTGGATTCCTCTGTCCATTTAAAAGACTTGTGCTTCTTCTTCACTGTATCCATCATCGGCGCACAATTTCCACTGAATTCTCTGATGAACTTCCTATAGAAACTTGCTAATCCATGGAAGCTTCTTACTTCAAACATACTCCTTGGTGATGATCATTCTTTCATTTCTTTCACCTTCTCTGGATCCATCTTTAGTTCATTTGAAGAGATCACAAAACCCAAGTAAATGAGTTTTGTCTTCAGAAAAGAGGACTTCTTCAGATTGATCAATAACTTCTCCTATTGTAGCCTCCCCATCACTAATTTTAGGTGCCTAAAATGCTCTTCTTTAGTCCTACTAAAGATCAATATATCATCCAGATATACAACCACAAAATTTTCAATGAAATCTTTCAGTATTTCATTCATTAGCCTCATAAAAGTACTCAGAGTGTTTGTTAAGCCAAATGGAATAACAAGCCACTCATACAAACCTTCATTTGTCTTAAAGGCTATTTTCCACTCATCACCTTNTTTTATGGTTATGTATTGGTATGCAAGATTTCTTGTTCAATAACAGACAGTCTTCTCACTCCATCTGTTGTTCATCTTATGCTAAGAGAGTTTGGTGTCGACTGATTCGAACGAATTATGGCAATTCTGTTATGATAAAGGATTTATTGTGGCGTTATTGTCTTCTCTAGTTTTCTGCGTTTGAATGTAAGAAGATCTTGCGTTTAGATGCTTTCCTCTACAGTCTCTTAGAGACCTGATGTTTACAACAGACCCTTGCATCTTTTTGATACAAGTCTTCCCCCTACTCACCCTTAATACAACTTACTATATGAATTTCATCTAAGACCTTGTTTGCCCATACATGTCTGGCCTAGTTTCTGAGATAGAGCCGCATCGTCTTGAGTTAACCTCCATTTGATCACCCCATTAAACAAATCGTGACATAAACTGATGGGCGTTGGGCTCTTCTCCTGCTACAATCCAGGGGTGACTTCCGACGCTAACACATTCCATACAATATTTGGAATGGGCTCTTTCCAGTGATCCTGTTTGGTGAATCATTGTATGCAAATTCTTCTTGTGGAAGAATCTGATCCCACTGATTATGGTGTTCATTGACCAGACTCCTCAATAAGTTTACCAAAATTTTGTTCACCACCTCAGTATGTCCATATTTCTGAGGATGATAATCTGAGCTGAAGGACAAATCTGTCCCCAAATTATTCCACAATGTTCTCCAAAAATGACCAACAAATTTTGTGTCTCTGTCCAAGACAATGCTTCTAGGTAGGTCGTGAAATCTTACAACTTCCTTGAAAAAAGGATTTACAACATGCATTGCGTCACTGGTCTTCTAGCATGGGATAAAATGTGCCATATTTGAAAATCTATCCACCACCACAAATATGGAATAAAATCCTCTTTTCGTTCTTGGTAGTCCCAACACAAAATCCATGCTTATTGCATCCCAAGGCCTCTTTGGTATTGGCAATGGTTGACACAATCCAGTGTTTTGTCTCTTCCCTTTCACATGTTGGAAGATTCTACATCTGTTCACAAACTTTATCACCTTTGTTCTCATACCTGGCCAATAGTATGAACTGATCAACTGTGCAAACATTTTATCATGACCGAAATGTCCAGCCAATCCTCCACTATGATTTTCCTTCAAAATATTATCCCTCATTGAGAATTTTGGTATGCACAATTGATTTCCCTTGAACAACAATCCCTCTTGAATCATATACTCTGTCCACTGGCTTGTATCTCTCAGCACAGGATTCTCACATGCTTCGTATGCTTCCTTAAAATCTGTATCATCACAATACATGTCCTTAAGGTGTTCAAACCCCAAGGTCTTCACCTGAAATTCCTGCAGAATCAAACATCTCATGCTCAATGCATCAGAAAACTTTTTAGCATTCCCAACAATATGTTTTATGACAAAAGTGAAATTATGCATAAACTCAACCCATTTTGCATGCCTCTAGTTTAATTTTTCCTGTCTGGTTATGAATTGTAAATCCTGATTATCACTATACAAGACAAATTCCTGTGGGACAAGATAATGTCTCCATTTCTTCAAGGCTTGAATTATGGCATAAAACTCCTTGTCATATGTGGAGTATTTTCTCTTGGTCTCATTCGGCTTCTCACTGAAATAGGCAATAGGTCTATTATCCTAGCTCAAAACTGCTCCAATTGCAACTCCACTTGCATCACATCTCACCTGAAATGTCTTCTCAAAATTTGGCAAGATCAGAATTGATCGTTCTGTTATTTTCTCCTTCAGTATATTGAAGCTTCTCTTGGATTCCTCTGTCCATTTAAAAGACTTGTGCTTCTTCTTCACTGTATCCATCATCGGCGCACAATTTCCACTGAATTCTCTGATGAACTTCCTATAGAAACTTGCTAATCCATGGAAGCTTCTTACTTCAAACATACTCCTTGGTGATGATCATTCTTTCATTTCTTTCACCTTCTCTGGATCCATCTTTAGTTCATTTGAAGAGATCACAAAACCCAAGTAAATGAGTTTTGTCTTCAGAAAAGAGGACTTCTTCAGATTGATCAATAACTTCTCCTATTGTAGCCTCCCCATCACTAATTTTAGGTGCCTAAAATGCTCTTCTTTAGTCCTACTAAAGATCAATATATCATCCAGATATACAACCACAAAATTTTCAATGAAATCTTTCAGTATTTCATTCATTAGCCTCATAAAAGTACTCAGAGTGTTTGTTAAGCCAAATGGAATAACAAGCCACTCATACAAACCTTCATTTGTCTTAAAGGCTATTTTCCACTCATCACCTTCTCTCATTCTGTTCTGGTGATATCCACTTTTCAAATCTATTTTGGAAAATAAATTTGCTCCGCTTAAGCAGTCCATTAAATCATCCATTCTTGGTAAAGAAAATCTATACATGATGGTGATCTTGTTAATGGATCTTGAGTATGTTCACATTCTCCATCCTCTATCCTTCTTTGGGCTTAACACAGTTGGTACTACACATGGACTCAATCTCTCTCTAACCAAACCCTTGTCTAACCATTCCTGGACTTGGTTCTTCACTTCCTTGTTCTATAGAGGTGTCAATTTGTATGCTTCTTTGTTTGGTAGAATTTCTCCTGGTATCAAGTCAATATGGTGGTTGATACTTCTGACGGGTGGTAATGAGTTAGGAAGCTCATCCACCACTATGTCTACGAAATTTTCCAGCAAATCCTGAACTTCTTCAGGAAAATCATCCATCGATGTACTTGTAAGGATAACTCGAGGTTTCCTCACCACAATGAACCACATCTCTTATTCTTCCTTAACTTATTTCAGGAGTTCCTTCCCACTCATGAGAAGTATGCTTGAGTTGGCATCCTCTTTCGCTCTCTTCTCCTCTATTGGCAGTAACATGTGTGTCCTACCACTTTTCTCTAATGTGTATGTATTTTTCCTCCCATCATGAATGACATTCTTTTCAAACTGCCATGGTATTCCCAACAAAATATGACATACATCCATGGGAATTACATCACACAGAATTTCATCTCTATATCCTCCTATTTAAAATTCAACCAAGCACTATTTAGTAACCACTACCTAGTGTTCTTTCTACAACCAGAGACTTTGTATGGATTTGGGTGTGCAGTTGTCTCCAACTCCAATCTCTCCACCATATCCATGGATACTAAGTTGTCAGTGTTCCCACTATCAATTATCACCTTGCATACTCTGTCTTTATTTTTGCAAGTTTTTCGGAAGAGATTGTTCCTCTGCACTGGCCTTTCAATTTTTGCCTCTGGTTTTAAGACAACTTTCCTCAACATCAAGGATCTTCCATCCTCTGCTCCTTCTGCTTGAACATCTCTTCTTTGTGTTTCCAAAATGTGAGATTCTCCTCCTTCTTTATTTTTCTCAAGGCATTCCCAAGACATGTGTCCTGTCTTTCCACAGGCATAACATCTTATGTCTCCTCCTCCTCTTCTTCCTCTTCCTCTAGAAGAATTTCTTCCACCACTCTGTCTTTCACAGGAACTTCCTCCTCTTTTCGAGTGACTGTGTGGTTTCTCGGTCTCGTCCTTAGACTTATTTGCTCAATCATTGGTAAATCCCTTACTTTTTCTTTGGACCAAGCTTTTACCTCTCCCTCCCTGGCTTTGTTTTTTGGCCAACTTCTCCTCTTCCTTCAATGCAAACTGATAAGAATCCTCCACTGTTCTTACTGACATCATGCTTAGATCATCCTAGATTTCATATCTCAGGCCATTTATATATCTGACAACTTTTTCTTCATCTCTCTCCCTTTGTCCAATTCTGATGTTCAGTCTATAGAACTCCTTTGTGTACTCCTTAATTGTCATCCTTTTATGTCTCAGGTTTTGTATTTTCCTGAACAGATTGATCTGATAATCCTTGGGCATGAATTTAGCCTTCAGCTTCGCTACCATTTTGTCCCAACTCTTTATCTTCTGTTTGCCTTTGCTTCTCCTAACATCCTGCAGTTCATCCCACCACAATGTTGCATGTCCTTTTAGTATGGTGACAACATGTCTCACCTTTCTTTCCTCATCGACGTCTTCATAGTCAAACTATTTGTCCATGGATCTTATCCAATCCAATAGCTCTTTGGCATCTAAATTGTCTTCATACATTGGGAGCTCCATTTTGGCTCTGCCTCCCAATTTGGAAACTACTCTTAGCAAGTGTTCTTCAACAACATCCTCTCCTGCAGCTTCTTCAACAACATTCTCGCCCACTGCTTCTTCTCTCTCTACATCGTTGACGTCTCCAACATCAGTTGCTCATCTTTGTGCTGCCTCCATCACCTCTAATATGGCATGAAGTTCTCGCATCTCCCTTTCTACAACTCAATTGTCTAAAGGTGCTTCTTCTCGTCTCCTTGGTGGCATTGTGTTGACTGTCTGTCACACATAGAGGACAACGTTGAGTTATTTTTCTCCTTTATCTCCTTTGCCTTTTGTCTAAAAGCAAAACTTTTCTATGATACCACTTGATGGTGTGTATCAGAGTATTTTCTTTATCTACTCTCTACTACAGAAATTAAAAATCTGAAGCTCTGATACCACTTGATGCAGTCCCCCCTTCTCTCCTAAGGGTTGTGCGACCTCCCAGTATAGGATCAATCAAGATACTGAGTCTGATTGACTCTTCGGGTCTCTGCTAGACCCCAAACCCACTTACACAGGTCCTTTTC
>JZKD02S2183045.1:26896-41423 GCA_000966675.3 Picea glauca
CCTGCCCCGGCCGCCGCTAACCTTGTCTCCCTTGCTCAATTCATTTAGTTGACTATCCATGAGAGACTCCTCATAAGCTTTTTGAGTGAGATGGGGAAAAGGAGGAGTGTCCTCCAAGCAGTGGATTTCACGGTCAATCTCATCTGTTTCTCTTTTTTCCTCATCGGCGACCAAGTTGTTCTGAAAAGGGGCCCGAATTCTTTGGTCTTCTCTGTCTTTGTCTCTTTGTTCCCTCGGGAAGGCCCATGGCCCATGGTTATCAGATCGTCTAAAACCTCTATTATCAATGTTCTGGGGGTTTTTGTACATGGGCTTCCCCTCTAATTCCAACCTTTCTATCTTGGAAGCAAGCCATTTTAGCGTTCTAGTTGTCTCATCTGCCTGAAGGGGCAGGGGAGAAGAACTGGATGAGTCAGCTTCAGGCCTCTGCCTAGATATGTTCCTACCAGCAGCATGCCTGAGTCTGTCAACAACCAATATATTAGACTCTACTTCCATGGCTGCATCCTGCATCTGAGCCAAAGTAGTGGCTCTTCTTTCCCTCAACAAGAGACAGAAATCGGGATCAATGGTGCTAGCATAAGTAATCTTTGCAGAGGCTTCAGAGGGTTTTATCTCAACAGGGATTCTTTTGTACATTTTATTAAATCTCTTGGAGAAATCGAAGATGGACTCTCCTTCCTTTCTCTTCAAAGACCCAAACTCTGTCATGTAATACATGAAGTCTTTCTTATCTCCCCACTGTCTTAAAAAGGCATTATCTAAAGCTTTGATCCCATCAATAGATCTAGAAGGCAGGGCCTTAAACCATTTTCTAGCCTCTCCTTGGAGGCTATGGACGAAAATCCTCATCCATACGTCTACATGAATGATGTTATTATCATCTGTGAAATTGTAAAAGGCTTCTAGGTTCTCTTCTGCAGTTATGTCCCCCTCACCTGTAAACTTGGGCAGCTATTTGAGGTAACCATATGCTGGGAGGGCATTGAGAGGCTGCAGTAGCACTAGGGGAGCATACCTAGCGGCTATAATGGCCTCCATTCTGGTCATAAGGGGATTAGCACTATCCATAGGAATATTAGGTGGAGGATATCTTGGAGGAGAAGGAGTTCGCGAAGGGACTGCTGAGAATGAGCCTTGAATGGGAGTGGGGAACAAGAGAGGATTTAAGGAGAAGGCTAACGAGTTCAAGTCAGCAGGCACTCCTCCTTGTGCAGGAGTGGGAAAATCTTCTGTGGTTTCAGGTCTACGCCAAGGAATAGCTTCAGAGGAGAGGGGAGTGACAAGGATTTCTCCCTCCAATCCCAGACCAGGAGGGGAAAACTCAGCAGGAACGCTCCCAAAATTTAGGAAACGAGAAACTGTAGAGAAAGGCCTGTCAAATAACTAAGGAGGAGAAAAAGGAGCTCCAACAAAAGGATATGGTGGATTACTTGGTTCGGTGAAGGATGCTTCTTCTTCAGAGGCCTTTCCCTTTCTGAGCACTGCCTCTGGATCTGTTTCAGGCGTAGCTAGAGGTAGTTGTGGATGAGACTGCGTATGCCTGCCTCTGAAAGCCAGAATTAACAGAGCAGGTTCTCCACAGCAGAGTCGTCACAATGGAGTCGCCAGGTGAAAATGAGCAATCTTGAAAGGCTCCGATAATCCGATGCACCTTCGGATTTAGAGGCTCAATGTCGTTCTACCCAGGGAAAGTCTTCAATTTCATCCCTGGCAATGGTGCCAGAAATGTTAGAGCTGGAATTCACTACTGGATTACTTGCAGGAGCAGAGCCCAATGCCCATCGGTTTAATGTCACGATTTGTTTAAAGGATGATCAAATGGAGGTAAATACTCAAGGAAATATCATTCTAACTCAGGTACTGAGTTTGGTATGTAAATAAAAAAGGAGGTATGGAATCCTAACTTCAGCCAATGAGTTAATTTAAAAGATGAGCAGGTGGAAGACTTAGTAGGAAAAGTGAACAAACAACTTTGGGCAACAGGATTTTAGTAGTTTGCAGAAGAAAGACTTTGAATGAAAGATCCACTTGGTTCAGGGTCTCAAGGAACTGAGAGAGGACTTGATTGGATCCTCCAATTCCAAGTCACTCAGTGATGGGGAAATCACAAGAACTGATTAGAGACAACACAAATATTACAGTGATCCATTACAACATCATCCTATAATAGCTACAACTCGAATGGATCCTCCAATTCCGATTTTCTCTAACACAGTATAACAAAGATGTAAAGAAACTGGAATTCATAAGGTAAGAAGTCTCAGAAGTCTAAAAATAACCAGAAAACAATGCTTCATTAAAGTTTTACAACCGGGATCTCTGCTCAACCATTGATCCCTACAAAAATGGCAAAAATGCCTACATATACTTTGAACTAACTCCGGCCCCCAAGGCGCGATCATATCGTGAATTCAATGCTTAATGTTGAGGAGCTTCTCTATCAGGATGGGCTGTCGGTCTGCCTCAATCAAATATACCCTCTGCTCCCCTGTCGTGCGCCTCTTTAATTTAGCATGGCTCGCACCAGGGGGTTGCTGAGCCCTTTGAATATTGAACTGGAGTGTGTAGGCTTCTCTGGTGAGTTGGAGACTCGGCGTGGCTTTCCTGAAGAGAACTGGTACAAGGGACCCTTCTGGGTCAATTTCAGTCGAAACCTGCATACTCTGCAATAAATGGGTGAAGCAAGGCTTCACCCACCCTCGTTCTCCTTTTCTGCTGAGACGAAGCGGCTTTTTGGATCCCCGAGTGAAATCCCGACCTAGTCCATAGGTCTCTTCTCCTTTCCTCATGATCTCTTGAATTTCACCGAGACCTTTTCCCAATTCTGTATCGAGTCTCGGGGTTTCACGTTCCCCGTTGTCAAGAGTTCTTTACCCTTCTAACTCCCGATCACCGATCCTCCGATGAGCGCATGTATGGGTTAGCCCTCCTGGCTATACTATGGTCCATACAACCACCTCTTATATGAACTGAGCTGAACCTCTGTCGGGGTTTCAGCATTTTCGATGTCTCAATACACAAGTCCCTGGGACTCGCGATTCTCTGATTGCCGATGCGCCTTCCGTGCTAGCCCTCTGACTAAGCCCTGGACCAAGTGACCACTACCATATGCCCTCAGCTATACTCTCCATCAGGGTTTTGCGGTCTACAATGCCAACGAGCATGCATCCTCCAGACTCGCGATTCCCTGAAACCCGATGGCTCATGGCCGTTGACATGTCAATGGTCCGTTCTCCGTCGCGAAAGCCTACCACCAGTCTTCCACTTGTGCTCCCACACGCTAACCAGCGGTTGCTGAGATATTTCTTCTTGCGATCTCGCAACTCTGAACACAAATATTTGCAGCTCCAACTCAAGAACCTCCGAGTTCACGATATGACGATGCCACTTGGCGTTGTCTCCCTACAAGGATTGACCTTCCGACACCTGTCCCCCACTATGGTCTTTAACTCCATCGGGAAATCGCGTATCGGGATATCGCGATTCCCGTTGTTATGTGCACGAGACTTTCAGTTCCCTGATCCCTGACTCTTCGGGATCTCTCACCACGTGTCCCTGCTGACAGACGGTTCTGATCGAGTTAGGAAATCGTGGATCGCGATTCCTAAATGCAGGAGTTTCTTGTCTTCGAAAACTCCGATTCTCCGAGGAATTGAAACCCAACTCTCATTCTCTTCACACTAGGGATTAACCCCAGTGCAACTTCTCGATATCTAACGGCTGTTGGGATTTCGTCGATCTCCTCTGTAATATTCTCACCATCGATTTGCTTTGAGGATGGTTCTCGACTGCCGAAGACAAAACTTTTCCCGCTCGCTTGCTTGACTTGCTGCTACAAAATGGGACTCTCTCGTGATATTCTTAGGTGCTTCTCATGCAAACTGCAGACCTGGGTACGCCTAATCCCGAGACAAGAAATATCACTAACACATTCTCAACCTTATCCTTCTTCCTCACCAGTGACCAAAAATGTAGTTTGGTGTAATTTTCACAAGACCTACTCCCATAACTCTGTCGACTGTCGAGCCATTAAAAATAGCCACCCCCATCATAAGTTGTTTGCAGAGGCCACACCCACTGATTTTCTCGAGAAACCAGAATTCATCTTTCTCACCAACCCCACCTAAGTTGACCCACCCCTCATTTTGATGATTCTGCAAGAACCAGGTTGCCATAACGTTCCCCTATTCACTAACAAATGCCAAATTAAAAATGAACTCACCACTCTTAGTCTGGACAATGATAGTAAAATGAATCTGATATCACAAGAATTAGTCCAACATCTGCAACTCCCCCCGACCCCACACCCCCATATACATCAGCTTGGATGGGTAAAGAAGTGTGTTCCTCACATTACTATTACTCACAATTGCACAGTCACTTTGACCATCGGTCCTTGTTGTGTAAATGTCATCTGGGACATGTCACCGTTAGATTGTGTTGATCTCCTTCTTGGTCTTCTTTACAAACAAAACCAACAAGCGGTGTATCACGCCAAGACTCATCCTTACCACCTTAAATAGGTTGGGTGCACCTATGTACTTACTTCATATTCTATCACTTCACCACCGCCACGAACCGATACCGTAGCTACTCAAAATGTATTCAATACCAACAATATCTCTCTTTGTTTGACCCACCATGTTCAGCTCAAGAACCTCACTAATACGACACCTCCCACAATACTCCCTCTACTCCAAAATTTGGTAATGTCTCGCAATATCCATCAAGGATCCCATCCTCTAGAGCCCTTGCTCCATACATTGATCTCATTCTTGGCATATCATTACCCAATGCTCCATCATCTCTCCCATTTACCCAAGACACTATCGAACATCCTCTAGTTATCACTTACCATTCCCGCACCCAATAAACAATTAAAGATCGTTATCCCTTACCCCATATTGCCTCTCTATTTTTTCTTGGAGCGACATACTTCTTACATTTTGAGCTCTCTATTGGATCTCAGTATCGGGCAATACAAATATGCCTCTCATTTTGACTACGTCGGGATCAACACATGAACATCGAGAGCAATAGCCTCACCATAGTGGCATTCATAATTTATCACAGAAACACACTCCAGTCGCATCTTCCTTGCAAGTAACACAAGATTGAACCAAGCAACATCCTATTTCATACCTGGACAATCAACAATGGAAAACTCTAGAGACAGGACAAGTGGATGACAATTGAGACAATGCAACAAAAGTTCCCTCCGTTGGTGGCAGAAGGAGAGATGCTTCTAGATCTAAACAGGGAAGAATTGGACCAATAAGGAAGGACGTCAGCCTCCCTTAGGAAGCACAAAACAAAGTACAAGTCATCCGCAACAAGAAAGCCGAGAAGGAGAAGTAATGCCATAATAGTTTTTTGATCGTTGTCAGCATCTGTCAATCTTTTATTGTAATAAAGCATTAACCAGTCTAAGTAAATAATGGCGATGTCTATTTTAGTGAATAGTTAGTTGTCTCAGTAAACGCTGTGGAAAATTTCTCTTGCCAATCTGATTGCGTAGAGAAATGAAGAAGAATAAAGCGACATTTACCTTTTGTAGAATATCACCATGATTGTTTAAGAAGGGATACAATCCACTAATACATTTGATGAAGTTTTGTGAATCTTGCATTATCTATTTTTCTTGTGTAACATTGATTTTTCATTTTTTCTAATACGAGTGAGAGAACAATCTTGTGATTTCATTTTTTTATTGTTAGGTGAGGGTTTAGAGAGAGAAGGTGCACCAAAGGAACTAGTGCACATCTCCTATGATCTTAAGCATATGAGAAAGGCACCACTTTAGTTCATTTGTGGATAACGTAAGGAAGTAAACTATATTTTGGATCTCGACAACACCAAATGGTCGAAATAAAGCACCCAAATTGGAAATTATAACCGAAAAACACCCAATTCTCAAAAACTTATTTCCCAACTTCGTGTTTTCGCCTGATCATATTGAATCACATTGCATTAAATTTTTAAGAAAAATGCTAAAACACATAATGACATGTAGAAAAATGAAATTAAATGAATATGTGTGCACGATGAGGACTTCTTCGGAGGGGAAAAACATTCATTCTTGGAATGTTATTTATCTGAAGTCCATATTAGTACTTCAGATTAATATTAGGAATAAGATAAATGCGTAGAAATTGATAATTGTGTAGAGGTTTCTTTTTAATCAAAGAGTTATGTTAAAGTAACATAGACTCTTGTTTTTTTAAGTNTAAAATGAATCTGATATCACAAGAATTAGTCCAACATCTGCAACTCCCCCCGACCCCACACCCCCATATACATCAGCTTGGATGGGTAAAGAAGTGTGTTCCTCACATTACTATTACTCACAATTGCACAGTCACTTTGACCATCGGTCCTTGTTGTGTAAATGTCATCTGGGACATGTCACCGTTAGATTGTGTTGATCTCCTTCTTGGTCTTCTTTACAAACAAAACCAACAAGCGGTGTATCACGCCAAGACTCATCCTTACCACCTTAAATAGGTTGGGTGCACCTATGTACTTACTTCATATTCTATCACTTCACCACCGCCACGAACCGATACCGTAGCTACTCAAAATGTATTCAATACCAACAATATCTCTCTTTGTTTGACCCACCATGTTCAGCTCAAGAACCTCACTAATACGACACCTCCCACAATACTCCCTCTACTCCAAAAATTTGGTAATGTCTCGCAATATCCATCAAGGCTCCCATCCTCTTGAGCCCTTGCTCCATACATTGATCTCATTCTTGGCATATCATTACCCAATGCTCCATCATCTCTCCCGTTTACCCAAGACACTATCGAACATCCTCTAGTTATCACTTACCATTCCCGCACCCAATAAACAATTAAAGATCGTTATCCCTTACCCCATATTGCCTCTCTATTTTCTCTTGGAGTGACATACTTCTTACATTTTGAGCTCTCTATTGGATCTCAGTATCGGGCACATACAAAGATGCCTCTCATTTTGACTACGTTGGGATCAACACATGAACATCGAGAGCAATAGCCTCACCATAGTGGCATTCATAATTTATCACAGAAACACACTCCAGTCGCATCTTCCTTGCAAGTAACACAAGATTGAACCAAGCAACATCCTATTTCATACCTGGACAATCAACAATGGAAAACTCTAGAGACAGGACAAGTGGATGACAATTGAGACAATGCAACAAAAGTTCCCTCCGTTGGTGGCAGAAGGAGAGATGCTTCTAGATCTAAACAGGGAAGAATTGGACCAATAAGGAAGGACGTCAGCCTCCCTTAGGAAGCACAAAACAAAGTACAAGTCATCCGCAACAAGAAAGCCGAGAAGGAGAAGTAATGCCATAATAGTTTTTTGATCGTTGTCAGCATCTGTCAATCTTTTATTGTAATAAAGCATTAACCAGTCTAAGTAAATAATGGCGATGTCTATTTTAGTGAATAGTTAGTTGTCTCAGTAAACGCTGTGGAAAATTTCTCTTGCCAATCTGATTGCGTAGAGAAATGAAGAAGAATAAAGCGACATTTACCTTTTGTAGAATATCACCATGATTGTTTAAGAAGGGATACAATCCACTAATACATTTGATGAAGTTTTGTGAATCTTGCATTATCTATTTTTCTTGTGTAACATTGATTTTTCATTTTTTCTAATACGAGTGAGAGAACAATCTTGTGATTTCATTTTTTTATTGTTAGGTGAGGGTTTAGAGAGAGAAGGTGCACCAAAGGAACTAGTGCACATCTCCTATGATCTTAAGCATATGAGAAAGGCACCACTTTAGTTCATTTGTGGATAACGTAAGGAAGTAAACTATATTTTGGATCTCGACAACACCAAATGGTCGAAATAAAGCACCCAAATTGGAAATTATAACCGAAAAACACCCAATTCTCAAAAACTTATTTCCCAACTTCGTGTTTTCGCCTGATCATATTGAATCACATTGCATTAAATTTTTAAGAAAAATGCTAAAACACATAATGACATGTAGAAAAATGAAATTAAATGAATATGTGTGCACGATGAGGACTTCTTCGGAGGGGAAAAACATTCATTCTTGGAATGTTATTTATCTGAAGTCCATATTAGTACTTCAGATTAATATTAGGAATAAGATAAATGCGTAGAAATTGATAATTGTGTAGAGGTTTCTTTTTAATCAAAGAGTTATGTTAAAGTAACATAGACTCTTGTTTTTTTAAGTTGAACAATGCTCATACTCTAAAGCTTCATGAATATGGAATATGACCACTTGCAGGATTAATGATGAAATAAATCAATTTTTTTTGTTGGTGGAGAGAAAGGGGAGTGTAACAAGCCATACTGTGAATATGGCCAAATATTAAGAAAGATATTTTCAAATGTGAATCTAAACTCAACAAACTTGTTGAGTCAAGGGAAGCAGGTGCAATTGGGGTGATGTTTACTTCTGGGGAACATTAGGGAATTATATTTGCATGGGGAAATGGGGAAGCTGCCAACAATGAGGGAGAGGCAATAGAAATTTACTAAGGTCTAAAATTTCTCACAACTTTTGTTCGATAAATAGGGTATTTCCATCCACAGAGATTAGTACACCAATGTATTACATGGAATGCATGACCTTAACCAACATGGCAAATTGAGCCAATATATTAAAGCAAACCAAAAATATTGTAGATATGAGCTTCTCAAAATCAACACATGACCATCCATGTTATTTAAATACAAAGTATGGACTAATTGGGATAGATGAGAAGATGAACGACTAAATTACTTTATAAAATGTTTAAAAATATTTTATGAGTTAAATAAATAAAAATGTGAAATTAAAATAATAATAATAATAATTTGCAATTCACAAAATAACTATATTATTATTNATTTTTAAGAAAAATGCTAAAACACATAATGACATGTAGAAAAACAAAATTAAATGAATATGCGTGCACAATGAGGACTTCTTCGGAGGGGAAAAACATTTATTTTTGGAATGTTATTTATCTGAAGTCCATACTAGTACTTCAGATTAATATTAGGAATAAGATAAATGTGTAGAAATTGATAATTGTGTAGAGTTTTTTTTTTAATCAAAGAGTTATGTTAAATTAACACAGACTCTTGTTTTTTTAAGTCGAATAATGCTCATACTCTAAAGCTTCATGAATATGGAATATGACCACTTGCAGAATTAACGATGAAATAAATCAATTTTTTTTGTTGGTGGAGAGAAAGGGGAGTGTAACAAGCCATAATGTGAATATGGCCAAATATTAAGAAAGATATTTTCAAATGTGAATCTAAACTCAACAAACTTGTTGAGTCAAGGGAAGTAGGTGCAATTGGGGTGATGTTTACTTCTGGGGAACATTAGGGAATTAGATTTGTATGGGGCAATGGGGAAGCTGCCAACAATGAGGGAGAGGCAATAGAAATTTACTAAGGTCTAAAATTTCTCACAACTTTTGTTCGATAAATAGGGTATTTCCATCCACACAGATTAGTACACCAATGTATTACATGGAATGCATGACCTTAGCCAACATGGCCAATTGAGGCAATATATTAAAGCAAACCAAAATTATTTTAAATATGAGCTTCTCAAAATCAACACATGACCATCCATGTTATTTAAATAGAAAATATGGACTAATTAGGATAGATGAGAAGATGAACAACTAAATTAATTTATAAAATGTTTAAAAATATTTTATAAGTTAGATAAATAAAAATGTAAAATTAAAAAAATAACAATAATAATTTGCAATTCACAAAATAACTATATTATTATTTTTTATCTATAATAAGTAAAATTATTTAACAAATTTATTTTTTTTAAATCAATTAATCAATAATTAATGCAATAATAATATTAAGTAATATTTTTTTAATTAAATTAATTAGATATTACACAACAAAATATTTTAAGAGACTTAAGTTTTTTTATCAACGTGAGCTTTATATATGAAAACCAAAATCTGTCTTAATTTATATATAAAAAAATAACTTTACAGTCATCCTCGACTAAAGGTTCAGTTTTGTGTACTTTCAACCATTTGGTGCAATTCATCAACCAAAGGCAAACTGGCCTCTCCAGTTTCGTGCACTTCCCCCATTTGGTGCAACTTAAACTTTGNCATTTGTAGGATATCGCCTTGATTGTTTAAGAAGGGATACAATCCACTAATACATTTGATGAAGTTTTATGAATCTTGCATTATCTATTTTTCTTGTGTAACATTGATTTTCGTTTTTTCTAAGACAAGTGAGAGAACAATCTTGTGTTTTCATTTTTTACTATTAGGCGAGGGTTTAGAGAGAGAATGTGCACCAAAGGAACTAGCGTGCATCTCCTATGATGCTAATCATATGAGCAAGGTGCCACTTTAGTTCATTTGTGGATAACGTAAGGAAGTAAACTATATTTTGGATCTCGACAACAACAAATGGTTGAAATTAAGCACCCAAATTGGAAATTATAACCGAAAACACCCAATTCTCAAAAACTTATTTCCCAGCTTCGCGTTTTCACCTGATAATATTAAATCACGTTGCATTAAATTTTTAAGAAAAATGCTAAAACACATAATGACATCTAGAAAAATGAAATTAAATGAATATGTGTGCATGATGAGGACTTCTTCAGAGGGGAAAAACATTTTTTTTTGGAATGTTAATTATCTGAAGTCCATACTAGTACTTCCGATTAATTTTAGGAATAAGATAAATGTGTAAAAATTGATAGTTGTGTAGAGTTTTTTTTTAATCAAAGAGTTATGTTAAAGTAACATAGAATCTTGTTTTTTTAAGTCGAATAATGTTCATACTCTAAAGCTTCATGAATATGGAATATGACCACTTGCAGGATTAATGATGAAATCAATCATTTTTTTTTGTTGGTGGAGAGAAAGGGGAGTGTAACAAGCCATAATGTGAATATGGCCAAATATGAAGAAAGATATTTTCAACTGTGAATCTAAACTCAACAAACTTGTTGAGTCAAGGGAAGCAGGTGCAATTGGGGTGATGTTTACTTCTAGGGAACATTAGGGAATTAGATATGCATGGGGCAATGGAGAAGCTACCAACAATGAGGGAGAGGCAATAGAAATTTACTAAGGTCTAAAATTTCTCACAACTTTTGTTCGATAAATAGGGTATTTCCATTCACACACATTAGTACACCAATGTATTACATGGAATGCATGACCTTAGCCAACATGGCCAATTGAGGCAATATATTAATGCAAACCAAAAATATTTTAAATATGAGCTTCTCAAAATCAACACATGACCATCCATGTTATTTAAATAGAAAGTATGGACTAACTAGGATAGATGAGAAGATGAACAACTAAATTACTTTATAAAATGTTTAAAAATATTTTATAAGTTAGATAAATAAAAATGTGAAATTAAAAAAATAACAATAATAATTTGCAATTCACAAAATAACTATATTATTTTTTTTTAATCTATAATAAGTAAAATTATTTAGCAAATTTATTTTCTAAATCAAGTAATCAATAATTAATACAATAATAATATTAAGTAATATGTTTTTAATTAAATTAATTAGATATTACACAAGAAAATATTTTAAGAGACTTAAGTTTTTTATCAACGTGAGCTTTATATATGAAAACCAAAATCTGTTTTAATTTATGAAAAAAAAAAAAACCTTTACGGTCATCCTCGACCAAAGGTTTAGTATTGTGTACTTTAAACCATTTGGTGCAATTCATCAACCAAAGGCAAACTGGCCTCTCCAGTTTTGTGCACTTCCCCCATTTGGTGCAACTTAAACTTTGCTGCAATTGCGCTATGATCAGAAGAGCGAGTATGTGAAGGAAGAGCACTGTCCTTCACCTCCTCCTCGTCGACCAACTCCATCAACGAAACCACTTTCAAATTAGGGGTAGTGTAGAATATGGAATCCAACTTTCCCTTAAAATTCTAGACGAAGTTAGTGAAACGGGGCTCCCTTGTTTCACCGTTCATCTTCTTCTCGATGTCTACCTGCGCAACATCGTATTGAAAATAGGAAGAATAAGCACTTGCTAAAGGTAGTGTATGCTGAATCCTTTTAGCAGGCTGCTTTGAAACACAATAGAAATATTTCTTGTTTGAGGGATGAACATAGGATTTTGGTCAGAAGTGAGCGGGGGGGCGCTTCTAGGCAAAGAATTGAAATCCTCACATATTACACGTGGAACATCATATTTCTCCATTTCCTTGAGCAAGCAATAAACCTACCCTAGATTTTCTTCACTGCTGTTATTAGGATTTGCATGGATGTGGGTATTGGCTATGCAATGGGCATTGTTAGAAAAATGTGTTTTATTATAAAACACTTTTTTCTAATAATCCCCCCCTCCCACCCTCCTATAAAAGGTTGACTAGTGTTTTTTTAATGAAAGGATGGCATTAAGGGCAATGTTGTCAAAATGATATTCAGAAAGATGTATCCACCACTGTTTTACCAAGTCAAACTGATTCTTTTTATAAAATGTTGCACAACCATCATTTGGCCCAACCAACCATGTTCTCTCCTTTCCCTTAAACAATCCTTCATACCCTAGCTCGGCCAATTCCCGATAGAAAAAATTATAATAGTATTTCATTTGGACCTTCTCGAGGCAAATGATGTCAGCATCGCACTGTAATATTTCTTTCAGCAAGTTTTCTCGATGGTATTCCCAACTGAGCGTGAAGGAAGGACACTGGTCTAGCACATTCATTTGTCATCACGTTGAATGTTACAACTGTGAATGATGGACCCGTGAAGCTTGGAGCATTGCTGTTGTTGTTTACTTGAATCATTTGCCGAGGATTCGGGGGAAGCGGGAATCGAATAACAGGTTAAGTATGGAAAATCGCCTCCCCTACCCATTCAAGAAATAATACCTTGCCTACATCGTGGGTGGTGGGTGCATAAAACTCGGACTCTAACAACAAACGATTATCGATACCATGTCTGAAATCGAGGTGATGCCATCTCTACCCGCTAATTCTCCTTCTCAATTCATCATCGAGGAAGAAGTCAGGTACCAAATCCTTTGCACTCAACACTTTACCAACAATAGGTTTTACGAAAATCCCTATCAATTCCATTAAAATCGCCATTTTTGCCAGTAACTATAATTTCTCTTCAATACTATAATAGTCCTCTTAAATACTACAATACAAGATCTTGTTAAGCTCGCGTTCTGCTTTTCACCTATAAACAAAAATAGAGCTCGCAGCTCTGTAAACAAAAATATGGATCTATGGGTTCTGTAAACAGAAATATTATATGGATCGATGTTTTTATTCTTTCCATTGAATGTCATTAACTTTTATTTATATTGAATAACATTTATTTATATTGAATTATATTTACTTTTTGTTTCTACAAACAAAAATGAAGTTTTCTTGTAGACAAGAATGAAGATTTCTTACAACGTCGACCTGATCTTTCATACAAGCAAAGCATGGGCTGTCTTTCAATATGACCTGTGGCTATAAATACTATATGTTTATAGTATATATAGACAAAGTTTTGTTGGTCCCAAAGAAAGGGAGTGAAAGGAGTATAGTTTTATTTTTATTTTTTAAAACATTAATTTTCATTTTATTTTATTAGATTTTTTTTTATATATTTTTAAAAACATTAATATATATTAAATTTAAGAGTTAAAAAATTAAATATTTTTCACGATTTTGAAATTTTAATGATCTTTTTATTTAATTGGTTTAGAATGTTATGAATGTTTTTTTGTTTAATTGGTTTAGAAGGTTACTAATGAGATACAATTCATGGATGAGATGTAGTTTTTCGGTCTTATTTGTCAGAGATTCATATGAGGCACATGTGTAGTTTGATTTATAGTGCAGTGTTGCACCTATGAATGAGATCGTAATATTTTGTGGGTTTCCATACCCAAAAACAATATTTGATATGGCTCATTGTTTCAGGTGCTTGATTCCATGGGAGTAAGTATAGTAATGTATAAATTATCAAAATGGTTAGAACCTTGAGGTCTCTTTGAAAGCTATTCTTATGTGAAACCAAGAGGTCTTGTTTACTTTTTATGTATAATCCTAATTTAGTTAGTTAAAATTCATGCAAAGTGTAACAACATGGACATGAATGTTTATAATATGGGTTGTTTCTTTGCTTCCTTTGTCAATGGAATTGGTTGGGTTATGGAAGTGGTGCCATCAAATGCTGAAGACAACACACTTAGTATCATAAAAAAGGGGGATGCATAATTGGTATGCCCCTCCCTTGTTCAATAAATTGTTAGGTCAATCCATTTAGAATATTACATTCATTAGGTAATTTTTTTAAAGGAAGAACCATATGGAGTTAGTTCAAGATTAATAAGTTTCTTGTTTGGATGCATTTCAAACACATCCCCTAACATGTGGCTCAATTCATGGTGGAGTTATAAGCATTTACCAAGATAGGTAATTTATTGTCTTGGACCATGAAGGACACATGGATTTTGTTTTTTTTCTCAACCCCAGATCTATGAAGAACTAAGAGGTATCATAG
>JZKD02S2183056.1:13531-31025 GCA_000966675.3 Picea glauca
TTTTTCTCCAAAGGTTCATTAACACACACCCCCCCCCTTATATCTTTTAAATATATATTCACAGTTTTAGGATCATAGTTGTTACCCACCCTTAGTAAACAAAACATATCATTAAAAGCAGTTGAAGTGAGGAGGTAAGCTTTCGTACCTAGAAATTGAGCAGGGACCAATCTTGTCTTTGCATCGTAGTGTTTGGTGCACACTGAACCAATTATGGGCAGTTAAAAACTTCGGGGACACACGCCACTTTGACCAACCCAGAATGTGAGGTGAAATTTGATTGGTTATTTCTCTGTCTCGTATCATACTCAACCTAGTTGTATTACAGGGCATGTTTTACCATGGTATTCTCAATGTTGAACATGCATAATTCCTGCATCTTAGGCATGATGATCGGCTTTAGCTATAGTAATAGTGGCTCTAAAATTTTTAGCAATGCAATAGGAATGACCGAGGATCAACAAGGATTTTTCAAGTTCCATAGTTTGAGGATGTCTTAATGTCAAATTTCCTCAAGTTTTATGACAAACTAGTTTGGTCTTTTCAATTTAGAATTAGAGTGCACCACTTGTCATTTCATTGGATTTCCTTTGACATTTGTGACCCTCGAGGTTTTCCACACTAAAATTTGTTGGACTTCAAAAAGGTCCAAACATAACTCCCCAGTGTATTGATAGAATTTGTCATTGAGATCTAGGAGGCTCATTTTACAATTAAGTATGGAGATTGCGAGTAATGATTAAGGGTAGTACCAAAAACCATTTTACAACTAAGTATGGAGATTGTGAGTGATGATTAAGGGTAGTACTAGAAAAAAAAAATTACATTATTTTATCACACATATCATGTTTAACTTTAATGTATTTTTCAAATAAAAAGAACACAAAAAATTGCATTATAAAAATTTAATAAAAAAAATGATCATAACGGTTCATTTGATCACTGGGGTTTCTGGAACCCTCTCGAACTTCTTAAATGCAGATACCAAGACTTGCAAGCTCCTCTCTTAAGCCTAAGACAGATTTGATGTTTTTCCTCATTGGTTGGTTTTTCCCATTACAATTCCTCCTTATTTATGTCCTAATACAGTAGGTGTGGCATAGATTTTAGGTCCTATAATTTTTGTTTCAACAATAGTCAATTTCAAAAACCCATCAACAACCTAGGCATAATGAATGAACATGTAGCCATGTAACTGTTGTGTTAGATATACACACAAAAACTTCTCAGACAATTTCAAACCCACAACCAATATGCTAAACTTAGTCTTCCCAATTAACTGATCATTCAAACTACACCATTATATCTATTCAACATTTTCCAAAATCCATATGTAAATGAAGTGTACTCGATTAAGAACATACACATGGTACAACTTCTATATGGCATCAACACAACATGGATAAAAGACGTTCCCTTGTAGTGCTCTCCTCGGGATTCAGGATATTGTTGGCTTCAGACTCTCATGGCTAATACATAAGCCAACAAGATGATCAACGAGCATGTAGATGAATGGAATAATAAATGACAATTGGATAGTTAATGGTATCATGTCTTCAGTAAACAAAACCAAATGCTTGTGTTCTAGATTTCATATTTTTTATTATTAGTCCATGGAGTTAGTGAGTTGACTTTTTAAAACTCTTGGGCAATTTATAGGTATTTATGGAATGTTTTGTAAAAATAGTTGTTTATTTTATTTTTTAGAAAGTAATAAAATATTTTTAAAATTATTGAGATTAAAATATGTTTTTTATTGGGTAGAATATTTGATTGGATTAAATAGCTCTAGTTAGAAGTAACATTTATTTGAAACATAAATAACAAAAAAAATTGAAAAAAAAAAATACTTGAAATGGCAATATACTCTTTGTTCTAGTTATTTGTACTAAAAATTATTTAAAATTTTGACATTTATACAAAGAGAGGTGTATGTAACTATCTTGAACAACATTGGTCTTTGTATGTGTCTTGGACAACAATGGTATTTACACCAACATAATTGCATTAAAAAGTTTTTAAGATTCTGACCTTTGTATAAAAAGAGAGGGGTACGATATGGATCTCCATAATTTTGTATATATATTTGGATCTCGAAATAACAATGACATACAATATCATTCAATAGCTTACTTTTCCTAGTTTTATCGAATTATTTTTATACATATTTCTAAATTCTTATAAGTCAAATACACATTTATATCATTGACAAAGAATTATCAATACAAATAAATGTTAGAGTAGTTTATTTTAATTAAGTTCACCCATTAGTGTGTGGATGGCTTGAATGGTTGAACAATTCCAAATCTAAATGCATCCATTAGTGTTGGAGTGGCTTCAAATCTAAATTTAAGTAGATTCATTTGTTGGTGTGGGGGGTGACTTGAATGGTTGAACAAACTCCAAAATTAAAACTACTGAAACAATTGAAATTGGTCTTCCGATGAAATTTAAACTAGCAGTAAAGAAAAAGAATAAACATTATTACACTAAATAATTGAAAATTTTGTGTTTTATTTATAAAAATAAATAAACATAATCCTAAAGCAAAAACAAGTCTTTGTTTTTTTTATTAAACTATACTATGTCAAAATTATGTTATATTACACATTTCATTTATATTAAATTGTAAAATACACTTTTGTTAAAAAAAAATAACATTTATTGAAGTAAAAAAATTACCTTTATTTCAAAAGGTCAATAGCATTGAACATTACACCAACGCAACTATTATATATATAAATCCAACACTATACATTATGGAAGGAAGGGAAGTAAAGGAATGTTTTGGGAAATGAGTAAAGGAATGTTTTGATTATGATAACTCCTTAAAACGCCAATATAGGGGAAGCGCTTCAAACTGATACAAAACACTAAAATATCTAAAGGGAGTAGAAGAATGCTTGCGATCTCATTAATATCACATGATGGTTGAGTAGGACGCGCAATTTTCTTCCTTCATGCAATGGATGATAGAATGGATGGGTTAGCCCTCAATTCTTGCTTAGATTATTGCTCCATTGTATCTTACTCCATGGTTGCTCCCTGCTCATGACCAAATGTTCCAACTGAAACTATTGGAGAAGGATTGTGACACAATTCTACAATCCTAGAAGATTTTTCCAACTTCTAGTGCTTTACTTTCTTCCACAACTCATTCATTACATAATCTTGTTTAGAAAGCTTCTCCCAATTGCTTTCTTCCCCCACCTCCAAAAGCACTATTTTGATTTTGCACCTTTCCAATTGTCCTTTCATCGATATCAATTGTCTTCTTGTAGCCGACAGGTCCATTACACAACTCTTCTCTCGAGACTTCCTCCATGCCTCGATTTTCCCATAGCCTAAGCTACTACCTCTTCACTATCATCGTAGAGTCATTTGCAATGTCTAAGATAATCATGAACTTTGTCAATATGACCATCCATTGGACTTATGAAAGGGAGTCCATGCACAACAGCTCTATATTCTTTTGGGATAAAAACTAGTCATTGAAAGACAGAAAACTAAAAGCACTAGTTCCCAATAGACCTTCTCAAATTTGTGTTGAAAGAAACACATGGAAAAGGAATCGGGGGACAAGGTTCCTTTGAAAGCAAGGGAACAAATGGAACCAAGACTAAACCCATACCTATTCTCCAAAACTAAGAGTGAAACATCGAGAAGCCCATCGATAGAGGGAAAATAAACCCACACGCACCTTGACATCCCATCAAGCCGAGTCTCATAAAGATTATCCCACTTGAAAATGAATTAGCTACATGGAGGATTGGCCCCATAATCCTATATTGGTTCATGCATCTGGAAAACTACCACATCTCTTTCACCTTAAGTGAGTTCATTTGTATGTAGATTGCATAAAACAAACTTAGGGGATATTAGAAAATTCCTCACTCCCTCATTTTCAAAAAAATTCCAAAGGCTAGAGCAATGTTTTTTTTAGCTAAATTTCGCCAATTTTGATAAATTTTTAAAATATATATAGAAATTTAGGCTTAATTTTTTCATATTTTTATTAAGAATAAAAAAATTGTAGCCAAATTTATGATAATAATTATCTACATATTTTTACTTTTCGTCTAGATTAAAACCTTTCATGAATATATAATAGGATTCCTTAACGTTTTCACCAAATCCATGGTCGTGTAATCTTAAATTTTAGGGACTATTCGTTACATCTGACGTTTTGGGTAGCTATTGATACTCTTGGGAATACCATGAACTTATATTTGAAATCATGTATATATTTGTATGAGACAACATCTTTTAATACTTTTTTTGTTCACTTTATTTCAACATGTAGATGGCATAGCATGGTGTATATAGTGTTTTGATAGGAATTTATTTTAGAAAATTGAAGAAGATGTACTATGTATTCTAAAGATATCTTTCATTGTCATTGTTTTTTCGTTGTAAGTTCTCTCTGATTTCTATGAATGGTCGATTTTGTTCTAAATGTTCTAATGTGGATATTATTATTATTATTATTATTCAATGATGCACAACCAACACTCATGTATTGGTGTTGTCGCCTAAGTTTCAAGGTAGCAATAAAATAATAATGGGTTATCACCTAAGATAAATGATAATTTTCTTTATAAATATGTTTTGATTGCCAAATAGTTTGATAATTTATGAATTATGTGATTTAAAAATAAAAATAAAAAATCGAAGTAGGATTGATTTGCCATTACAACAACTTCATGATTGTGTCCTTGTAGAGAATGATAGAAATGTACTTTGATGAGCCATACTAATTTTTTTTTAGAATGAGGGACTAGTGTGCGAAGATGGGGATCTTTGGGAAGACAGTTGAAAAGCATGTGAAAAATGGCGATCATAGAATCTCCAACTATTGACAATTGTTTAATATTATTATCCTTCATAACTCAAACACTTTTCCATAGAGATAATGCCTTAGCTTGATTATTTGTGGTATTGCCAATTCCCCATCTGAAAGAGCACTCATCTTTACCTTTGGGGTCAAATATCACCCCCCTTGTGCCTACTACCCCTTGGAAGAGTGGCATTATTATTTAGAATTCAAAAAACAAATAAAAATATTATATCAAGATTTTTCATGTTGTCATGGTTTTGAATGCATTGGTATGGGCCACTAATAGGGAAGTCATCATCAACATCCATAGCACTAACATGAAAGTCACCATCACCATGGGTATAACAGTCACAAAGAAAATTGCATGTTGTCGATGTGGTGAAAGGTTGGTTTGATGAGGTTAGTTTTTTGTTTAAGTGTGACTTATCAAATCCCGTGATCATAAGATTATGAAAGTGTTAGGTTAATCTTGACTTGGTCATAAAGTAGTTAAGATAACCTTGATACAATCAATGATGGGTTTATCGTTCACGGTTTATGGGCCTATGATTTTGGGTAACCCATGGTATTTGCTCATGATATCTCATATGATGAAGCCTATTTAATGGCTTGGGATACTCCATTGTAAGGTACCCTGTGGTATAAGCCTTAGGAGTTGTCATATTGGCCCATATAGGCCTGGGTGGCTAGTGCAATCCTAGAGTGCATAGTTTAGGCTTGATTTGCTCGAGAGAGAAAAGAAAGACGGAGCTCATTGTTGAACACTCTTGTGAGAGCATGGAGACTCCATAATGTAGTGTAACCATTTAGCTTTTGAATAATACATTAAGCATGCTTTGGAGTGTGGGTTTTTTCTCCTGAAAGGGTTTTCTCAAGGAATCATGTTGTTTAATGGTTTGTTGTTTCTTTCATTTGTTTGCAAATGTTCTATTCTAAGTTTTTGCACATTCTTCTCTCGTGTATTAGTGTACAAATCATATTTCACACATTTGCTTCCTTTCATTTGGTATGAGAGCCTTATCAACTTGGATCCAAGGTGTTAGGGACAAGGTTTTTTTATCTAATCTTGGTTGAGTGGGAACTTGCACATAAGGAAAGCTCGTTGCAATGAAATGGCAAGTACAAGAAGACTTCAAATTGAGAGTGAGATTGAAGCATGTGGCTTTGGCCTAGAACATGCATGGAGAAGCATGGATTTGCAGGTAGATGGATAGCACTTGGATGCCTGGACCTATTGAGTGCTTGATTTAGCTCACTATATTTGGAGCAGAGACTGATGTGGGTAAAGAAGTAGGTAGATGCTTCTTGCATCATTTGTTCTGGCATACATTGGTAAAGTAAGTACTTGGTTGAGAAGTACTTGGTCTATGTAATTGTATTTGGAGCAAGAGGGATGGATACAATGAAACATGTTGATGTTTCATGGCATCACCTGCTCATGCATAAAAGTGTAAGTATTTTTATGGAGTTGAATTTTATCACATATGAAAATGAGCATATGGCTATAAGACCTATTTACGCAGGTGTACCCTTGGCTTGATGGTTCACCGATGTAAAATCTAGATGTAGACTTAAGTGACAGTGGGTATGTTGTATTCTTGTATTCCTTGCTAATAAAATTTGATGGGGGTAGTTGTTTATCGCAAGTCAAATTTAAAGGGAGCAATGTTTAGTTAATATTGACTCGATCACAAAGTAGTTAGGACAACCTTGATACAATCAATGATGGTTTTATTGTTCACGGTTTATTGCCTCATGGTATTGGGTAACCCACGGTATTTCATATGATGAAGCATATTTAATGGCTTGGGATACTCCATTGCAATATGCCTCGTGGTATAGGCCTTAGGAGTTGGCCTATTGACCTATATAGGCCTGGTAGCTAGTGTAATCCTAGAGTGCATAGTATAGGCATGATTTGGTCTAGAGATCCAAGCAAGAAGGAGCTCACTACTGAACACTCTTGTTGAGAGCACAAAGACTATGTAATGTATTGTAACCATTTAGTTGTTGAATAATACCTTAAACGTGCTTTGGAGAGTCAAAGTTTTCTCTTGTAAGGGTTTTCCCTAAGAAATCATGTTGTTTAATGATTTGTTGTTTCTTTTGTTTGTTTGCAAATGTTTTGTTCTAATTCTTCTCTTATAGATTAGTGTAAGAAGTATATTCCATACATATTCTTCCTTTTAGGAAGCTCCACCAACCTAATCAAGTTGGGCATGTAAATGCAACTTTTTCAAAACTAGACAAATCCCTATTCACGTGGAATACTATATTGTTGTGAACAACCCTACATGCCAAATAAGCTAAGAATATCAATTTCCTAAAGCAAGACATATGATGTGAATGGATGGGGTTTACTTTCAAATTCAACAAAGTTCTTCTAGCCTACGTTAACAGATTCCTTAGACTCTTTTCCTTATCCGTTGGGAGGTGTTAAGGTATGAAACAATGAATCCTCACAATTTTGGATATATATTGGTCTCATTAATGGGGTTTAATGAACTTTGACGTATTATGTAAGCAATTTTTTAATTAATTCAAAAGGTTTGAAAGGTAATTGGATTACAAATATTTGTTGGGTATAGCAATTTCTTCGATCTTATGGATTTTTGGGAAACTTTTAGGTGTTTAGATTCTACCTTGTTCTTTCTATAAATGGATTGGTTGTATTTGCATGTGAATGCCCATTTGCGTAGAGGAATTTGTAATGATCCCACCAATTTTTGTTTTACTTGATATGTAATTACGTTGAAGGCATTGTTTTAGGGAGAGGCTCTTTGCCAATTTCGTCGTTTGTCAAGAACCTATGGAAGAAATCCATGTGTCAATATATTTTGAAATCACGTGTCAACGTGTATATGGATTAGAACATTCGACATTGTTGTAGAAGCGCCTAGAACATTCAAGATTGTTATGGAAGTGCTTGGATAACAGTGAAACTCATGGCCCAAGCCTTCTTCACCTACATCTCTGAAGGTAACAACACCCCGCAGTGGAGACCATGGAAGGAGATAGTGGAAAACCTGCAAAACCAGCCTTCTTCACCTACGTCTTTGAAGGCCGAGCTCTGAATGATGGGACTGTCATGTTTTTTTCCCAACAATATGTTGTTTCCAATGTCCAATATGAGTCTTGTGTCTAGAATTTCGCCTCAAACCAAATAGGAGGTATAGTTGGGCCCTAGTTTTTGTCTTTGCTCCATCAAGCCCCTTTCAATTGTACCTAGAACCATTGTAGTCCCATCATTCTAAGACATCCTCGAATTGTATACATCAACCACTTCAATCCCATTCTGCCCTGATTGCTTTCCATCAGAATTAGCAACGTCCACTTCAATCACATTCTACCCTAATTGCTTTCCTTCATAATTCACAACATGGTGACTTCCAAGTTGAAGTTGTTGTTATTGATTAGACTCTTGGTGCAACTCTCTACAATATTGTCTCAACATAATGAGTATAAGATTAATGGACCCTATGCAATATTGTCTCAACAAAATGAGCATAAGATTAGTGCAATATCCATGAGCCTTCACATGAAGTTTAAGAGCAAGTCTAGAACAAAGATCACCCTATGAGAGCCTCTTTTATTTCCCAGCGACATCCTCGAGTATTACATTAGATTATCGGTGGGCACTCCTACACTGGATTTGTGGCTCGTCATGGAAACATGCAATGATCTGGTGTGGGTACCTTGCACCAGGAATTATAAAAGCAATTATAAAGAGAGCAATAGCATCTTAAGGAATCCCTTTTATCGAAAAATGGCATCCTTTGTTGTGCGTGTAAAGTGTTCTGATCGAAAGTGAAAAGACCTATTAGAGAGTGAGTGCATAAACATGTAGAAGTATTAGTGGACTTGTCCAGAGTGTTCAATCTCATATGGCATCGGAAACACAACCAGGCGTCTACTGAGTGAGACCTTTACTTTTCCATCGGAAGATGGAGGGGGACGAAAAATAAATGTCTTCGGAGTAGGATGTTCATTGGTTTCATTCCAGAATTATGCTGGTATTGCAAGATTTAATAGAGGAGCATTGGTTATGCCTTCCCAGCTACGTCGTTATTATGGTGGTAGATTTGTGTATTGTCTGGACTCTCAGAATAGGAGCAACAAGATAGTGCTTGGTGACAAGGTGGTCCCGAAGGATATTCCTTTGATTTACACTCCCTTTTTTATCAACCCCGTAGTACATTCGATTTACTCTAAAAACTATTTTGTTGGTCTCGAAGGGGTGAGTATTATTGGAAAATGATTGACATTGTGCTCCACTTACTCGACATTTGAGAGCAGAGGCAATGGTGGAACCATAATAGATTCGGGTTGTTCTATCAATTCCTTTCCTGAACCAATCTATAAGCAGATTGAAGATGAGTTTGTTTCTAAGATTGGACACGGAAGAGCTTCTGATGTTGAAGTTGATCGTGGCTTTGGATTGTGTTACAATGTCTTTGTTGTGGGAAATATTAGGTTCCCAGAGTTTGCATTCCATTTCAAGGGTGGCTCAGACATGGTATTGTCTAAGGAAAATACTTCCAGTCATTACAGGGATACTTATTGCTTGGCAATGGAGAGTGGTGGCACTTTTGTCCATGGAGTTGTTGTGATCTTAGGAAACTTACAACAGTTAAATTTCTATAGGTTGCATGATACAGAGTATAACCATTTGGGCTACACTCACTAGGCCTGCAAAATATTCGACTAATTCATAGACGGAGCACTCTATCAAAATATAGGGTATGAATTTCTTATGAAAAAAGTTACTAATTCAGTCATGATGTTTAAGGATGAATATGAATATTTTGAGTTTTTTCGACCAACATAGTTTGGATCTAATTATAAAATAATTTCCCAACTTTCAATCATGTGTATAGGGATAGGAATCATGAATAATTTCCTAACTTGCAATCATGTTGTGTATAGGGATAGGAATCATGTTGTGTATAGTGATAGGAATCAAGAAACAGACTGCCTCTTCAAAGCTGGATTGACATTGGACAGAGGTACATGGAAGATATTTGAAAAGGTCTCGGATGTATTTTTAGGACGTCCTTTTAGAATAGTTTCACAACTCTTTGCTCCAAATATGAATAAGCTAAATCTAAAATGTTTTGATGAATAGTTTTTTTCTATATCATTTCTTTTGAACAGACTTTGAAGACTTTGTATGGGCATGTTTAATGCACGGATACTTAGAAAAAATGTTACGATCATGTTATGCTTTTGTATGTGGATATATTTTAATTGCTCCAAATCTGAATAGCTAGATCTAAAATGTTTGGATGAATAGTTTTTTTTTTTTTTTCTTGATATCATTTCTCTTACATTGATTTTGCAGACTTTGTATAGGCATGTATAATGAAAAGATACTCAGACAAAATGTGATGATCATATTATTCTTTTGTATATTGATAGATTTTGATCTCATAAAATTAGTTGTACAAAAGTGTTTGATACAATTAGTTTATTCATGGAGACTGTATTTTTCAGGACAACTACTAGATACTCATTTTTTAATTTGAAAACATAATTGTGTCCTTATGCTCGAAGTAGTTGGGATATAAGCGAGGAGAAGGCCACAAGCCTCTACCATTGTCATCCTGTTTCTCCAAAAATTACTTTTATTTTTATTGAGAAAAACATGCATAATGTGTGTGTGTCTATTTTTATTGAGAAAAGCAAAATAATGTGTGTGTGTGTGTATGTGTGTGTCTATATATGTGTGTGTGTGTGTATGTGTGTGTCTATATATGTGTGTGTGTAATAGTTTATTAACTTGTTTGATATGGAGTTGATTGAGAAGTTGCCAAATGTCTGCAGAAATATACGTTGGAGGTTCGTCTAGTTCCCAGATGAATCTGGGAGGCCCTGCAAAGCGGAGCACTTGGGAAAGTTGATACGTTGGAGGTTCATCCAGTTCCCAGCTGAATTTGGGAGCTCTTGCAACCAACCCAAGTCAATAAATTGGAGGTTCGTCCAATTCCCAGTTGAATCTGGGAGGCCTTGCAAAGCAAAGCACTAGCCCAAGTCGATATGTTGGAGGTTCATCCAGTTCCCAACTAAATCTGGGAGCAACATCATACTTGAAAACCTCTTTAACACCATGTGTTTTAAGGAATGCATATCATAGACTTCGTCTGGAAAAGTTTTAACATCAACCGGATCCCCAAGATCATCCAGAACATCATCGATATATTCGTCTAATAGCACTTTAAGTGTGACAACGCAAGACTTCCAGTGCACTACAAATTTTTGAAGGTGCTTCAGTGTTCCAATGGAATTTGGATCATTAAAAGGTTAGCATCAATATTCAACTCCCTTAACTACATTGGGGCTTGCAATGTTCACATCTTCAATGTGGGTTTGAGCCTTTCTATGTCAACTCTTTGGCATTGTGGTATACGAAAACAATAATGAAGAGCAAGCAATTTTTACAATTTGAAGAAAAAACAAAACAACATTGAAATAACATGACTACCTGAGATTCATGTTGCCAAAGTGTTTCCAATTCTTCCCCTTGTATACATAAAACTCGCAAATTATTTTCTGAAATCCAGTAAGGTAGGGAGGATAACGGACAGGAATACCAACATAGCCATACTATCTGCGGTGACTGCGCAACACTAAATATACTTTCCACACTATGACATTCATCCTTAAGCAGTTGCAATCTACGCATATTAGTTGGTATTTCAAAAGATTGTTCAGAGCCATTTTCTTGAGCCATGCTAATTCCACGCACCTGGATTGTTCACTCGGAGATGTTAGAAACAAGAGTGATAATTTTGCAAGGTGTATTCAAAACATGAGAAACGCAAGTTTGATAACAAAACCCTATTTTGAAAGTCGGTCGAAAGCTTCAAAATATGTACAGAATGTCATTTGAGCGCAAAATTCGATGCAGAGTTTCTTGGAAGTGGAACCATAATCCATTTAGGTGGCTAATAGCAACATAATTTACTAATTTTTTTGTCCTTGATTTCATATTTTCTATCGTTTTTTTGTCCTTGATTTCATATTTTCTATCGTTTTTTTGTTTTCATGCTTTAATGTTTCCCTTCGATAATTTCATCCATCTATATTTCAGCACTTTAACGCAATAGGCTTCCATTGATGTAATTTCAACACTTTCAACCATACACACAGCTTCAATTAATGCAATCATTGATCAAAAAATATGCAAAGTACAATGGTTCTCTGATTTTTACTTGAGTCGGTATGATTAATGCAATCATTGATCAAGAAATATGCAAAGTACAATGGTTCTCTGATTTTTACTTGAGTCAGTATGTTCATTGCCCAGATCAATAAAACTAAGGAAAAAAAGGATGACACATGTTGTAATTATGGATAATAGTGGAGATTTGGCTATGCTAAGGATTTTCCTAGAAGGAGATATAAATCACTTGCTTTGCTTATTAAAGAAATATTAAAGGAATGGATTAGATTGCCAATTMTGAATCTACCAATCATRATAARAAGCTATTTGACATTTTTGACATTATTATATTATGTTCTCCTTGTATGATTATTTATCCATTCTTYWGTTAGTGTTGGAAGATATGGCTTTAAAGTCAGAAGTATTGAGGTTAGGCCATGTAACCTACTTTTTTCAAGTCAAAATAAATATTTCACACAATCTAACTTTTTTGATATCATGCYTGTGGTGTTTTCTGGTACAGCTTTGTAAGCAATTGTGAAGGTTTRTATTTYTAGGGTTTAACTTTAACCTTATTAGCACTTCCCATAACTTCCTTGATTCAATAAAATGTCTTAAAAGTATCTTTTACTAATTGTTTTTAGTGAGATTTGGGCATCTTGGTAATTGGGGCACCCTTAGAAACCCCGAGAATGCATTTCAAAGTTACAGTTTGTAGGGTTTGTGAAAATTATACTTTGTTTGAACATATTACCTTGTCTTCGATACCCTATTTGTTTGTTGGATTCTAAAATTGATACTAAGGTTTACGAGAACCTTAGGTTTCTTTGTGTTGAGAATCAAAGGAAATTGTGTAATGGTGCCCTAGAATCTCCAAAATATTGTAAGAATATCCAATAATTTAGCTTGAAGGGTTCAGTCCCTTTGGGTTATAAAGATAGGTGAGAATTGTGTGACACTTATTATCTCTCTACTCTAGCATATATATCAAAATTTCTTTTGAAATTGCTTCTAAGATGGAAGACTTGCTAGGGATCAATGATGAAAATAAAAGTTGCTTTCCGTTTTATTTCATTTTCATAACAATATATGATTCAATCTGTGCGTAGAAAATAACTTTGTATGATATCTAGAATTCTAAAAAGCATAGATTTAACATCTTTTGTTTCTGGCATATACTTGGGAAAAGTTTATTATGCCGTTCATTTCTCTATGTTACCTTTGTTTCATTGTTTGTTATCTCACTAAATATAGGATGGTCATAAAACATATGTTACTCTTTTTTTCCAGCATTTCCTTTCCCCCACTTCGGGGGTATGCTAGTTAAATTTTGGTTTGTGTTTCGCAGATTGATTGGGGTTACACTTTATTATGAGTTATTGTAGCAGAGAAATGTGTAGGTTGCATTAAGCCGGAGGATTTATTGTTGTCGAGTGTACCACAACCACCTTGTAAATATTGATAAGAATGTGTCTAAGGTAGGTTCCTTCATCTTTTTTGTCATTATATTTTTGGAGCTATGACTAGTAGCTTTAAGATGCAATTTGAGACCTTTCCTGAGTCAAAGTGGGTAATGAAAAGCCTTGTTGGGAGAAAAATAGTAGGATGTAAGTGGGTAACTTCGCAGTGTGCTCTCTTGGAAAACCCTGAGGCCATCACCATTTGGCTCTTGAAAGTGACATTAAGTATGATTACCATGGATTGTCTAAACCTAATTCACATGTTTTGGGGAGTAGTTGGTCCTTTGGAGGTGAGGTTGGTTCTACTTTTTTTAACAAAATATAGATCTTTGCTTATGAGGTATTGTTATCATTTCTTATTTTCTTTGCACATGTCTGTCAAGTTTTTGAACATAGAGCTTGATGAATTCTAATACAATTTAGGTAGCTAAGATAAGATATCATTGATAAAAAAAATAAGCTTATGCATATATAGTTATAGCCAAGAGAGTAAATAAGTGATTCAAATTTTTCATTTTTTTAAAAACAAAATTGTTTTCTAGATGCACACCCCAAAAATATTGATATGTAATAGACTAAACTAATTTAATCTAAACTTGCCTGTAGGGGTGTAGACCGATTGGCAAGTGTCGTGTAAATGGAAGGAAATATGTAAAGGAGGTCTCAAGTTCGATTATCACCCCGATTTACTTGTGCTCCATGCTTGTGGGCTGTGTGGCGCACCTGGGGTTATAGTGGTAGCGGACGGGTATCGACCACGTGTCATGCAAGTACAAGAACCGTGAGTTGTTGATTCCCCCAGTAAAAAAATATATTAATCTAAACTCAACCGCTAATATTATAGATCTAAATCAAGAGATGATAGATCATTTAATGACAAGTTTCCATGTTGATCAGTGAGCTAGTTTGTTACAAGAAGAGATGCAATTTTTTTTTTACTTGAACACACTAGCAAATGGATATTTCTTTAATGTTGTGCTAACAATTATTTTCTTATTTGATGGAACTCTTCTATTTTTGGTTGAATTTATGCTTGTCCCCGGGGTTGCATGCCTCTTTTTGTCCCTCTCGTTGTTGTAGCAAATTAGGCCACCTAGTAATGCTCACAATGGGGCATTTACACAAAAGAAAATGAGCATTGACCATTTCTCAACCAGCTCCCTACATTTCCAAGGAATTGGTTGCTCTCTACTACCCTCCACCAAGTAGATGATGAACATTGGAAAATAGTGTTAGCATTTAACTTTCAGACATAATGTTTCATTTAATACATGGAAGAGTGAATTGTCTACAACAACTTTATCTCCACAAATTGGCACAGCACATTTTGTTTGTTTCTTTTGTCATCTCATCCAATAGTTCATGGGGATACTCAATCACACACAACCCACGTATGTTTTCATGAATCCAACATATTTTATTTTTTACTCTTAAAAAATCAATTAAGGTTATCTCTATATGACCTCAAAGTTTCAAGAATAAGTTTTGTGACATTTTTTTAAACCAAAATCAGGGAATACATATTAATATAAAGGTTGTAGCAAAAGATCATAGCAATGTTGCATCAAAAAGAGTCTTCATGCCCAAAATATGCAAACCAAATGTACCCTATGAATCTGACTAAGGTTGCCAGCTAAGGGCAACTTCAAATACAACATTACTTGAAAATATCTAGTGGTATATATACAATAGAAAAGACCTACGATATCAAGAACTGTAAAAAAACATATTTGGATATTATTCAAAAGATGGAGTGACCAAAAGTTGCCTCATTTCCTTTAGTTGCAGCATCCATGCCACCTATTGCCAACTATAACATGTCTTGACCTTCCATCTGGGCAAAATGACTCTGAATTTCTACCTCTTTTTCAGACTGAGACATAATTTATTTCTTTGAGTGTTGATTTATTATGATGCAAAGTGATCTATACATCAGATCAAGGAACCAGTCGTATATAAACTTTACCATTGATGATTAACGTCCCAAATTTTTTCCTAGTGGCCAAATTTGCTTGGAGATTGGTCACGGTGTTGTTTTCATGTAGTATATGGAAACACGTCAACTTTTCAAACTTTTCTTTCGAGTGCCTAATTCTTTCTAAGACTAATGCCAAGCAAAAATCATGCAGGGGAGAATATGAAAGCATATACTTTATGATTATTTTGTAATCCCCTACCACTATGAGACATGAAATACTAAGTCCTTTAGCTAAATTTAATCATTGCAATAATGCATAAGCTTCTGCTACAGTGTTGAAAGAGATTATGAGACTCCATGTGTAAGTATACACTATTGTCCCTCTAGGGTTATAAAGAACCCCTCTTGTGCATCTGCTACCCCACACAAGTTTTGGGATATTAAAACGAGGAGCATGGAGAGTTTTTCTATATGTTATGTTTTCATAGAGTTTTTTGAATGGTTTGGTTGGAAGAATTATATATTATAATTGTCAATATCTGATTTATTATTGGATAAATTGTTTTCATATTTCATGTGATTTTTACTCTAAGTAGTTAGATTGTTTTGAACCTTTGATATTGTTATTAGTAAACCTATTATGATCTAGTTAGCACCCAATGTGTTGTGATTCGGCAAACTTTTTTGAATTATTTATTTCATTCAATGCTCGGTTGTTTTTTTTTAACTCCATTTTATTACTTAGTATCCCAACGTATTATATTATTTGTTTTTTTTAACTCTATTTTATTGGTCACAACTTAGTATCCCACCGTATTTTATTGGTCACAACTTCGTATCCCACCAAATTCTGAATACTAGTCTTGGATTGTTGAGTTGGTGAAATTAAAAACCAATGTCATGAACCTAACAGTGCAACGTAGACAATATACGTTGGTAAATATATATTACATCAATTATATATTACATCATGCCTATTGATTACTTCAAGTAAATTCTTTCAATCCTGAAAGACTTGTAAATTTATGTTTTCGTGCTCTAAGAAAACAATTGTCATGGTTTGGGCTTTGATTGTAGACAATTGTCATGGGATGAAACACTAAGATTTTGGTAAAAATGGTCTATCTCCAAAGTCATAGTTACATATATGTTTTCAAATCTTCAATTTCATAAGCATAAAAGGGAAATATTTAAAAATTTGTCACAACTTAGTTGCAATTCGTATATTTAACTAGAATTTAGATTATACTCAAGTAGGTTGTTTTTAATGCATGAAGGATTTAGATGTCGTTGCTTTTGAAGATGTTTTTTACTTGAGTCTTATGGATTGGTCATGTTGCAATTGGCTTAGGAATCTTTGTCTACGTATGGAGTGCTTGCACTAATAAGGTATTCTTTTATTTCATGAAATTATTTTTAAAAAGCACAAGAAAAAACAAATTTTAATCCATAATACTATTATTTTAACTAAACAAAATTGATTGAAGGCGTCTAAGATGAAGCATGAATATATTACATAAGTTTTATAATAATTTAAACAACTCTTAAATATTACTCAGGGAAATGTTTACAATATATTAACTCTATTGTTATTTCTTTAGCCGTATTTCACTTGAGCCAAAATGCTAGTATTGTTTTTAGGAACTCATCGTTATCATGCCTTAGACATTTTTGTATCTCCTAATATGCAAGTGACAAAATTGTGTGATTTAAGAATCAATTATACTGTGCATTTAGTTGTTGGATGGACATTGACATGTATCTTGTTGTGGGTATTAACATTTGAGAGATCGAGGTAGTTGTTGGATGGACATTGACATGTATCTTGTTGTGGGTATTAATATTGAGAGATCGAGGTAGTGTAATAAGCATTATTATCGAGGTTATGATGTTGTTATGGATTGTGTGCTAATCTTAAGTTTGCCAAAGAAAATAGAAACATAAAAAGCAAACCATTTAATGTTGATAAAACCATATTTAAAAACATCATTGGGATGTATCGAAGGTTGAAGATCATTGATGAGAAGAAGGCATGAGGAGTGGACCCCCTCACATCATAAGAAAAATACATAAAGATAATAAAAAATAAATATATTCATGTAGTTATTTATTTCAAT
>JZKD02S2183078.1:30574-41420 GCA_000966675.3 Picea glauca
AAAGGATCTGATATCTGAAACGTCCTTTGGGGTAGGCCATTCCATGATAGACCTGATCTTATCAGGGTCTACTGCTACTCCCTCTTCAGATATGACATGGCCCAAGTAATGTACTTGCTTCTAGAAGAAGTCACACTTGCTAAATTTGGCATAGAGCTGATGTTCTCTTAGCACTTGAAGAACAAGTCTAAGATGTTACTCAAGTTCCTCTCTATTCTTGGAGTAAATTAATATATTGTCAATAAAAACCAGCACAAATTTGTCTAGGAATTTGCTGAGCACATTGTTCATCAAGCACATAAAAGTTGCAGGGGCATTGGTCAATCCAAATGGTACTACCAAAAAATCATAGTGACCATATCTCGTCCTGAAGGCAATTTTATGGATGTCTTCACCCTTGATTCGGACTTGATGGTATCCAGATCGTAAGTCAATCGTTGAGAAGATGGAAGAACCTCCCAATTGATCGAATAGATCATCGATCCTGGGTAAGGGGTAATTGTTCTTTATGGTTACCTTATTGAGTTGTCTATAATCTATGCATAGTCAGAGGGTACTGTCTTTATTTTTCACAAATAGGATTGGTGCTCCCCATGGAGACACGCTGGGCCAGATATAGCCTTTGTCCATCATTTCTTTTAGTTGTAATTTAAGTTCAACTAGATTGGGTGTGCTCATCCTGTAGGGTGTCCTAGACACTGGCACCGCTCCTAGTGTAAGTTCTATCGAGAAGTCAATGTCCCTTCTCGGAGGTAGACCCGGTACCTCTTCCGAAAACACATCTCTATATTCTCTTAGTGTGGGGTGGTATTCGAGGCTTGGTTTGTCATCTTCAACTGATTTCAACACCTGTATCACATATAGTGGACATCCCTTTCTACAATACTTTCTCATTTGAAGGGATGATATTCGTCTCACCGAGATAGGTTTTTGGATCCCTTGAAGAGTTATCCTTCTTCCTTCTTCACTTATACATTCTAAGGTTTTATGGTAACAGTCTAGTCTGGCTTTATATGTGGCTAGCCAGTCCATACCAATCAGCAGATCATACGATCCTAGGGGTAATATGTTAAGGGTTGCTTGGGTGGGGAATTCACCCATAGTGAATTTGCAAGATGGTATGACCTTCGCTACCTTTCTTTTGGTGCCAGTGGCTAACTGTACCAACCATGGCTTGGCATGTTTATGTGGATATAATTTACACTTATCAATAGCCTTAGGAGCTATGTAACTCAAATTTGAACCAGGGTCAATTAGAATAGACACTAGATGGTTGGTGATCATACCTTCCATCTCCACCACTGGAGCTTGGTGGTCAAGTTGTTTATTATCCACGTCTGCATAAATTTGCGGCATACTCCTGGCCATGTCATTGATGGTGGTAGATTCTTGAAAATTGTAAATTCTCTGACTGTTCTGTTGTCAGTGCGGGAAGTCCCTCAGTAGATGCTCTTCTCCACAACCCCAACATTTCAAGGGTTCTTCTTTGGGTTATCAATCTTTCCTGGGGTAGATCCAAAAGGTTTATTTCCGCTCTGGGAGGGGAAATTCCGTTGGTGTACACTTCGGGTTGGGAAGCTCATCCTTGAGTCCTTTTTATAGTTTTTAAATCTTGGAGATTTAAACCCCTTTTTCTGGAATCCCAAACTATTCTTCTGCTTCCAACCTTTACGAGGTTTTGTCTGATGCCCAAGCTATTCATAACAATATCTTGCCTTTCATATAGTATCTTCTAGGGTCTTTGGCTCGTCAAAATCAATCCTGTTCTGATAGTCCTTAGGTAGTCCACTGATGAATCATTGCACCTTTTCCTTTTCTGCCTTTATATAGGGTATGTACCTCAAAAATTCAAGGAATCTGCTGACATATTCCTCTATGGTGCGTTGCCCTAGCTTGAGTTCATAGAATTCTTTAGTCTTTTCATCGAAATATTTTTCCGACAGATACTTCTTCCTGAAGTATTTATCAAACCGTTCCCAAGATATGTCTTCTTCATGAATCCCTTTTACGTTCTTAAGGTCTTCCCACCAAATGGAAGCCTTACCATTTAGGTTGAAAGTGGCTACTCGGGCCTTCAAATTTTCTGAGACGTCATGGACTCTGAAATGCTTCTTTAGTTCAAGCAACCAGGCCTCTGCTTCCTCTCCCTTCTTTATTTCACCGTCGAAAGAGGGTGGTTTGGCCTTCTTGAATTCTTCGAGATTGTGATTTTTGGAATGATTTCACTTCTTTCGTTTTCTTCGGGAATAAGAACTAGTTTTGCTACTCGAAGATCCCTCCGAGTTGCTAGTTTCCTTTCCAAAGGAATCATCTGATGCTTGTTTGTTATCTCTGGGGTGAACCTTTCTTGAGGTGGTCTTCCCAGTGTGGCCACTCAAAAGACCACATTTCTGTATCTCAGGTGGACTTCAAATTTTCTTTTTCTGTCGTCAGTCTGCGTGACTGATGTCAGGTCCATGCTGCAATTGTCTTTGTATGTCGGATAAACTCTGTAAGAAGACTACATTAATTTCTGTTTGCTTCTCTTGCTCTTTTATCAACCTCTCATTGTCAACCTTGCAGATCTGTAGTTTGACCATGAGGCTTCTCACAGTCTCAGCTAGATCTGGAGGGGTCTCTACCGCTCTCCTTTCATCAGACTCTTCATCTCTATTGTGGGAGCCATCCCCCACTTCGTGGTGCGTCACCATTCTATGTGTCTGCAGTTTCCCACGGTTGATCATCCGCTTGTTGTGAAAGAAAAACACTTATTGTTAGTCAACATTATATTCATTCACAATCAACGCATAATTCATATTTTTCAAATGCATACACACAATAGGAATTTTCATTCTTAACTTCGGCTTTTGATAAGGGGGTTAAGATAGAGGCTTACTCCTTCTAAGAGTACTTCAATGGAGTTTCTGTGCAACTTGTTCATGAGACCAAGCAGGCCAAGTGCTGTAACCATGCTCTGATACCAATTTGTCACACACCCACTACGACAACTACGATTTTTCACCCTTTTTTTTTTCTCCCTTTTCTCCAGGGAAAAAATCCCTGAATTTCTATGGGGCCTAGCACAGACCCTCCCTTCCCTTATGCTCCCCCATGTGATCATTGTCTATGACCACAGGCCTTACCAAAAAGGCACTTCTGGATTTCGCGATTCAAGGAATTGTGATGCAAGCCAAAAGGGTCTAACAGATCCTTAGCTCCTCCCTTGGGTCGCTTGTCATACGACTGATCCCATGACCTGGTTCTAATCCTGTAAATGCTTTCGGGGTTTCGCAATTCAGAGAATTGCGACGCAGGCGTTCCTCCTTTCCCTTTCGAATCCTCGGAACTTGAAAGCCCGGTGTCATCCAGATCTGTGGTCTAGATCATCGACTTGATCAACGACTTGGATTAAATACCGACATTCTGCCTTTTGGGATTTAGGTAGGGTCTTCATTCCTATTTCTCTGATGTCCAGAACCTTGGTGGCTTTAGATCTTCGCCACGCGTCCCTACAATGGGTGGTCCAGATTCTTTCGGGACTCCTCCTTCCTACCACAAGACCCTGTCCGGTGACCTAGGGCTCATTCATAGAGCGCATCGGGGTTTCGTGTACCAGGATTTCGCAACATGCGAAGACAAGGGTTCATACCCTTGGGTTTCCTGGGTGACGAAACATCAAAACCCATTCACACTTCACCGATTCGGGATATCTCATACCGATATTTTGCATATCGAGATTTCACAACATGCAAAGACAAGGGTTCATACCCTTGAGTTTCGCGGGTGCCGAAACACCGTAATCCTTTCACACTACACCACTTCGAGGTTTCACATACCGGGATTTTGCGTACCGGGATTTTGCAACTTGCGAAGACATGGGGTTCATACCATTGGGTTTCTCGGGTGCCGAAACGCCAAAATCCTTTCACACTACACTGCTTCGGGGTTTCACATGTCGAGATTTCGTGATGTGAGAAGACGAGGGGTCTTGCACTTGGGTTTCCTGAGAGCCAAAAATCCAAAGCCCATTTACACTAAGCTCTTTTTGGGGTTTCGCATGTCGAGATTTTGCGATGTGCGAAGACGAGGGGTCTCGCACCTGGGTTTCTCGGAAGCCAAAACTCCGAAGCCCATTTACACTAAGCTCTTTTCGGGGTTTCGCATGTCAGGATTTCACGATGTGCGAAGATGAGGGGTCTCGCACCTGGTTTTCCCAGGAGCCGAAACTTCAAAGCCCATTTACACTAAGCTCTTTTTGGGGTTTCGCATGTCAGGATTTCGTGATGTGCGAAGATGAGGGGTCTTGCACCTGGGTTTCTCGGGAGCCGAAACTCCAAAGCCCATTTACACTAAGCTCTTTTCGGGGTTTCGCATGTCAGGATGTCATGATGTGCGAAGACGAGGAGTCTCACACCTGGGTTTCCTGGGATCCAAAAATCTAAAGCCCATTTACACTAAGCTCTTTTCGGGGTTTCACATGTCGGGATTTCACGATGTGCGAAGACGAGGGGTCTCACACCTGGGTTTCCCAGGAGCTGAAATTCTGAAGCCATTTTAATTCTCGACAAGGGCAAGGTAAACTTGCAGATTTACTACAATGGTAGTCTTTTCAAGGGACTCACTCTGACTCTGGAATGCGAGGGAAATTTCCCAAAAAAGGTGCCTTCGAGGAGGATGAACCAGGGCATAGCACGAGTCAAGTTAGATGGGCCAATCCTTAGGGGAACGGACTCGTATCCTGAACTCATACATTCTATACATTAACCAATTTGTAGTTATATCAGTATAAGCATGCATTCATTATTTCCAATCAAAACACAAGGCAAACACTTCTATACATAAACTATTTACGAGCGTATAAAAATGAGCATGCGATGGTGACATTCAATTCCAAATGCAAGACATAACACCTATCATAAATTCCAGACGTGATGCGAATGCTGATAGGGGTGCTCATTTCCACCCAACCGTAGGCTCAATGACTCCAAATGGATTTACCACTAGCCACCCCCGAGCTAGACCATGATGCTTGAGATTCAGTCTCCTACTTCTAGCTGAACGAAAGTCAAGGACAAAGGTTACTCTCCTTCTCCTCTGTTTAGAACTCCCTATATTTCCAGAGCTCCTCCAGTTTTCTTCTGCGATCCCCGTTGCGTGCGTTCTCCTCTCTTCTCTCCCTTACCACATTTCCTCTCTTTCCTTTTCTCTGCAAGATTGCATGTGGCATGAATTTCCCCGTCCGCGGTGAGGTATGGGAGCTTTTATGGATGGGCGGTTCACCCCCATCCCCTCTTTAACTCTTGAGGAGCCTCCCCACCTACCAATCTGATGGGAAATCCATTCTATGGTTAGAGAGTTGCTTTGGTCTTTGAGCAAGTAAAACCAGTATGGTATTGTCTTGGTGGAAGTTAATGCAACCATTCCAGGTCCCTTCCACCACCTCTCATTAGCCACCGTGATCTCTTTTAGCACATCCCCCTCCCAACATCCATGTAACACATATACATAACATAATTTACATTCATTGACCTTTCATAAAAAGGTCCGTCAAATCAAACATTCATGTCTTTGATTTTTCCATAGTTCTTGGCCAATATAGTTATTTTTACAGACTGGGGGAAACAGGGTGTTACAGAAAGGAACCATCATTGATGACGATGTCCCTTAAGGTTCACAAGTACATTCTATTCAGTGCAAATAGATGAGTTAAAGTTGAACACTCATAGAATCATTCGATTGAAGGTCAATAATGAAGACCCATCGTCGAAGACGAGGAGACTTTCCATTGAGGCATGCAAGTCCCAAGGTACTGTAATGTTTCTAAACCAAATTCCTAGATAATGTGCTAAATTCAATAGTAAGTGATTCCTCACAAGAGGGCCTTGATGTATAGAGTGATTTAGGATTATTGACTCAGGGATGACCGATACTATAAAAGGATTAAGAACTGCAAAAATGATCGACGTGATAGAAGGATTTTTTCGATTGGAATTCTCTTGAACATATTGATGACACAAAAAATGTCTTGATGACACCATCTCAAAAGGAGGATCACAGACCAAAGTATAAATTTGTGGAGAAGTATGATCAACAAGAGGAAAGTGGATTTCCTAATCTGACACGAGGAGTGAAAGGGTGTCATGTTCAATAGTGACTTGCTGCCAAAAATTAATACAAACTTTATACATGTTCCCTTCCCAATTCCTCCCCACCATTTCTGGTGGGTACCTCTTTATTTTTACACAATCTTGAGGAGGATAACATATGTTTGTAGTATAAGCTCATCCTTCAGATGAGTCCATTGAATGAGTCCTTTGGAGTATTTTTAACAAACCCTAGGAAGGGGTGGTTAGGTCCCATATGGGTCTTTCAATGTACATTTTACGAGTCCAGAGAAAGTAAAATCGATGGTTTTTCATGTTCAGGAAGTTTGAAAAACACTTAAAGGAAACTACAGGATTAATTTTTTCATAAATTTAGTCTCCCAAGTTTGAAAAAGTATAAAATAATACCTAGGAGAACTCTTCTAGCCATGATCGACTAGAGTATCATTTTTCATAATTAATCGTACTCGGCTAGAAAAAGGGTTAAACTAATACTAAATAGATTCCCTTTCAAATTATTTAATGAGTGTGAAAGGAAGCAAGTTCACTCAACGATCTTTTCATATTTAGAGGGTTTTGAAAAGTACTTAAAGAAAATCCCTAATATATATATTTTTAAATTTTTTTATTTAAGAGTTTCAAAAGACTATAAAAAATATACTCGACCATAACTTTATGTATCAAAATTTCACCTATAATTTGAAAAAACATCATTTATGTTAAAAACTCATGTCAACCAAATGAGATACGACACAAAAGTTGCAAAAATGAAATAGAATATTCCATTCTAGGTTAAAAAGAAGAAAAGAGTAATTTATTTTTACCATTTGTGTTTATACCTCTCAATAGTGAAAAAAACCCTCCATTTTGGTTGATTATTCGGGAAACAATTTTGGACAGATATGTGGATAATTTTGAATTCCGTCTCCACCAGGTAATATATCCTTCTCTCTCCTTCAATTTGATGTTCAATTTTTTTCATTCCAAGCTAGTTTTTAGGTGTTTTTGGGTTTTTTCCAAGCCGTGAAATGAATCACATAGGTGTCTCATGGCCCCTATATCAAGGACTACGACACCATAGGGTGTCATAGTCCTTCCTTATCGGGAAGTAAGACAAGTTCATACTGTGTGTAAAACACAGGGTTCAACAATCGTAAAACCCAATTTGTTTTTGCATTTTAAGTTGTGGGGCTTGAAAATCTTGTAGATTTTAACCTTGTACAATATTTTAAACCAAACTGATTTTCAATAAAAGAACAAAAAATATAAAATGGAAAATACACACATTACACAGAGACTTTTCCCCTGGAAACCCAAACCAAGAAAACCAACATATTCTATATTCATTCTTCTCATACATGGTTTACAATACAATATACATATAGGAGATAACGACATCCAAAAACATAATCCAATAACTTAGATTAGTCAATAACCCTAATTCCTTAACTAGAAATAGAAAACCATTGGCAAAAAATCATGTGTCAAAAAACTGCCCAAAAATGGACACAAAAATCGAGGATTTTTTTTTGGGGGCGCTTCCCCTGAACCCCTGTGCAAGGGGGATATTCCCCCATACAACCCCCCAAGGGGGGGGCTAGCGGTCACCCCTCTTACCCCCCTACACGCACGACACAACATAGACTCTAATTCCAGTCGTGCAAAAAATATAACACATATCCAACATTCTCCCACTTATTGTTTTCTTTGCATACATGGGGTTACAAGGTTACATAGTCAACAATCTAGGGCAACAATTCCCATAGATCCTCGACACCAAGAGAACTTCTCAGTGATCAAATTTTTTTTTAATGAATCTGCAACATTCTTCAAAGTATCCACCTTCATCAACAATACCTTCTTTTCTTCAACCATGTCCCTCACAAAGTGATATTGAACATCAATATGCTTTTTCTTTGAATGATAAGCTGGGTTCTTTGCCAAAAAAATTGCACTCCGATTGTCACACTCTATCCTTAAATATTGTTGTACCAACCTAATACCTGAACACAATATTTGTAACCATACTTCTTCCTTGATTGCATGAGTGGCTGCCATGTATTCAAATTCTATAGTTGAAAGTGCCACTACAGACTGTATTTTTCTCATCCAACTGATTGCTCCTCCAAACAAGTTAAAAACATACCTTCTTGTAGATATTCTATGATCCAGATCTCTATCCTAGTCCACATCTACAAATCCATGTATGTCCAACACTCTGTCCAAACCTAGTCTTCCTTGGTAGCACAATCCATAACTAGTAGTGCCACACAAATACTTGAAAACTCTCTTTACTGTTGTCCAATGCTCCTTCCCTAGTTTTGACATATACCTGCTCAAAACTCCCACTGCATGTGAAATGTTTGGTATAATACATACCATTGCATACATCAAAGTTCCAACCACACTTGCATATGGAACACGATACATGTCCTCCTCCTCTTCCCGTGTCTTGGGACACTGATCCACATATAAATTTACACCTACAAGAATAGGAACCCCGAATGGTTTACATTCCTACATATTAAACCTCTGCAATATTGTCTCCACATATTTTCTCTGATTTAATCAGAGTTTCCTATTTTTCTGATCTCTTTTGATTTCCATGCCCAAAATTAAATTTGCAGCACCAAGATCCTTCATGTCAAATTTAGAGGACAACTGAGTTTTCACATCTTGGATAATCTCCTTGTTGTTTTCTATCAGAAACATGTCAACCACATACAAGACCAAATAAATCAAATGATGACCAATTAATTTAAAATACACACAATGATCCTCTTTTCTTCTTGTGAAGCCAAGTCCCAGCATATAAGTATCAAAATTTTGATACCACATCCTTGGTGATTGTTTTAAGCCATGCATGGAATTTTTGAGCTTGCATATCAACTCCTTCTTTCCCTTCACAACAAATCATTTTGGCTTCTTCATATATATTTCTTCTTCTATATCCCCATGTAGTAATGATGTCTTCACATCCATATGTTCTACTTCAAAATCAAATGCAACAACAACAAATAACATAATTCTAATAGAAGTTAACTTGAAAACAAGAGAAAAAATCTCACCAAAATCAATTCCCTCAACCTGGGAATAACCCTTTGCTACTAATCGATCTTTGTATTTCTACACTTTTCCTTCTGCATTCAACTTCCTTTTAAAAACCCATTTTCTGCCAATGGGATTTCTTCCAGTCGACAACTCCACTAGATCCCAAGCCTCATTCTTATCCAAGGCTGTCATTTCTTCAACCATGGCATTTTCCCAAAGTTTTCCATCCTATGAATCCACTACCTCCCTAACAGTTCTAGGATCATCATCAGTAATAGACAAAGCAAAATTTGAACAAAAATGAGGTGGAGTATACCTTCCTGGTATCCTTTTTTCCCGCACAGATCTCCTCAATACTGGAGTATGAGGATCTTCTTCTTCTGATTCCTGTTATTCTGTAGAGTCTGATTCATCATCCTTTGGGTCAAAGTCTATTTTCTCTGGTTCTTCCTTACTGGGTAGGATTTCCTGTTTGACAACATCCTTGATTTATCTAAATACCACATCTTGGTTATACACAACCTTCTTAGTTTATGGGTTCCAAATATTATAACCTTTGAGACCATCTTTATACCCAATAAAGATACACTTTTCAACATTATTATCTATCTTACTCCTGTTTTCCTTTAGAACATGAACATAGGCCTCACAGCCAAATACCTTGAGATGTGTGAGAGAGGTTTTCTTACCATTCCATACCTCATGTGGAGTCTTGTCATCTAGTGTTGATGAGGGTGATCTGTTGACCAGGTAACATGCAGTACCCACTACCTCTACCTAGAATTCTTTCCCTAACCCGACACCACTGAGCATGCACCTTGATTTTTCCATCAACGTCCTGTTCATGCTTTCTGCAACTCTATTCTACTGAGGTGTATTTGGAGTAGTATTATGCCTTTCTATACCATACTTCTTACAAAATTATTCAAATTCATTCCTGCAGAACTCTCCACCATTATCTGTCCTCAACACCTTAATTCGTTTCTCTATTTGATTCTCAACAAGAGCCTTAAACTATTTAAACCTATCAAAGACTTCAGATTTCTTCCTCGACACGTCATATATAAATGAGACATAGTACACATATTTTCCCAATGATGGAACTGACATAAGTCCAAACACATCATTGTGCACTAGGTGTAAAATTCCTTCTGCCCTCATTGCACCAGAGGGGAATCTTACCTGATTCTGCTTCCCATATACACAATGTTCATAGAAATCAAAATCCATAGAGAAGCTAGACATACCTTCAACCATACCTTTACCATGTAGTAGTCGAAGACCCTTCTCTCTGAAATTCCCCAGTCTTTGATGCCACAACATAAAATTTTCTCCATAGACTGTAGGGGTTTTTTATTCTTTTGCTCCAATATCAGGAACAATGGAACTATTAAACCCATTACTAATAATGCTTCCTTGTAGATTATATATATTTCCAATCCAAAATCCCTTTATCAACACTATGGCTCCTCTAACCATCCTGCAGGTTTCTTTTTGAAATACAATTTTTACTCATGCATCGTCTATTTTGAGAACAAAAATCAAATTTCTAGCCAATCCTGGAATGTGCAGAACACCAGGAAGTGTTCTAATCTTGTCATCTATGAGCCTCAACTTGAATTTTCCTCTTCCTATGATTCTGGTTGTTGATTCATCACCTAGGAAAACACTACCTCCATCATACCTTTCATATTCATAGAACCACTCCCTGC
>JZKD02S2183111.1:0-17046 GCA_000966675.3 Picea glauca
GCTACTACAAAGAAATACAACTAAAGAAATTGATACAATAGCAATTCCTCTCGAGATGCTTTGGAGTTCTTAATTTCTTTGTGCCTGCTAGCCTTAGAAGGGTGCACCCTTCTCCTTGGTGCACCTCTTCCACTTGCCTTGCCTTTGCCTTATCCCCTTCCTTGCCTTCTCTTTGACTTTCCCACTCGTAGATATCTCACAATGAGTAGTAGCATCCTCTCTCTCTTTGCTTGTGCACACTTAGCCTTAAGTGTGCCCCTCCTCAAAAAGTTTGCACCCTATTGTGATCAATTCCCGCTTCCGAAATTTCCTTCCCCTTTTCTATTTTCCCAGTTTATTTTGTCCATTTCTTTTCCCTCTTCTATACTTACCCAAATTCCCCTTTTCTTTTCTCTCTTCTATTCTCCCTTTCTAGTTACTATACTTAGTCGTTTTTTCGAAAACGACAGGTTCACGAGTTGGCGGACTCGTGGATCCTCATCCCCATCATCATGAGTCCGACCGACTGCCACATTATCCTATACTTAGTTGTTTATGCAGTCACGGGTTCATGGGTTCAAGATTTCATATCCCATGTCCTGTGATACATTTTGTACTCAAGAGATCTTGATCTACATTTTGACCATCAGACTCCCCGAGCTCCTAAGAATCTCATCTCTCCTATATTGAGTCTAACCGACCATATTACAACACTTAGCCAGTTTTAGACCTTTCTCAATGGCGGGTTCGCGGGTTCACAAAAGTTCCCAAATCCTAATTGTTCTCGTCCGTCCCTGCCACCTTCGTGCTTTTCCTAATATGCAGTTAGTATGGTTTAATGCTAATAACTCATTTTGAAGGTTTCATAAAAATCGTCATTAAGAAGCGAATGGTTCGAGGATATTTCTCATTAAACCACATTAAAACACAATTTACGAGAGATTATATTATCTCTCTCAAGCGCTCATTTCAAATATTATTTGGATTAAAAGAATGCTCTCGTCAACTTATGGAAACAACAACTCGACAACAGTTCTACGGAGATACTTTGAACATTTTTGGACACGAAGACCAGAACTTTCAGTGGTCTAGAGTGTATTCTTACTATTCATCCTCGTCTGCTCAGAAGGAAGTGATCTAGACATCCAAAATTGCTCGTGCAGGCTGTGTTCTTGAGGCCTTCGACTGTAAGGAACTGGTTGCATGGTGCGCTAAGAAATATATACCAAGTCAACAGATTATTCAACTTCAAGACCATTCTCCCATATCTATTTCACCTCAAGTGTTCCGTAAAATGTTAAAGCTCCCAGACCCAACGCTCACTTTCAAAGGTGAAGATTGTAGGGACTTCTTGAAAAAGCATGACAATGACCTGTACCTCTTGCTTGAATTCTTGGAGAATCAAGCGACCATCCCTAAAGATATCATCAAGTTGGAGGTCAACTCGCTAAAAAACCCCTTTCAGAAAATTGCTTGGTTAATTACCAGGGTGATAGACCAAGAAAGTGCCGCCAATATTTCCCATATGATTATTTATATCTTATATCTTACTGTCAAGGAGCAAGGCATTTTCGATTAGGGAAAAATGATTTCCATTGAAATCTCTTCCCAATTGTCACAACACAAAAAAGATAAAAAATCATTTATGGTCTCTTGGTATTTGTGATAGCACATTGCTGTCAATTTCTTAAATAGTCTATCTGCAAGAAGGTGAATTGTGAGTTTGACCCACTGGCCTTTTGGTACCAAGCGTTGTGGAGGCACAACGATTCTTTGCATTTTTATGAAATTTTGAATGACTTTGTCTCGGTTTTTAAAGGATTTTTGTTTGGAAAAGATACCCCCAGAATATCTTCCTAGGCAAGTAAATTCCTGGATAAAAAGGGGACATTGGAGCAAATGGAAAATTACAATGTTATCAAGATTTTCGGTGCTAAGAAAAATCCCTCCTTTCTTCCATGTCATATATTCAACATAATGTTTATTACAGAAGTTGCAAGGAAATATAATTTCTGGTTGCACTTTTTTCATGAGAAACAAAAAAAACAATTCATACCCTTACCTTGGAAAATTGAGGACTTTGTATTAAAAAATATGAACAAAATCAATGAATTTGCAAACCACTTTCACAATTTGAATCTCAAGTATGCTAAAAGGATAAAAGGGTTTGACCCTAACGATTTTTTTTTGAACATATGTTAGCAGTGACATTTAGCAATTCATTTATCCATACTTTTCTAGAAGAAGAAGAAGATAATAACTTGGGCGTTCCTACTCACAATGACGATGACTTGGAGATGGTACTCAGTACCAATAAATTTTACAAACAGAAAGGAAAGGGTCCCAACTAGAAGAGTGCCTAATCCCCCACTGTTACTCCTAATACTACAACATCTCAGAGCAGTGCTCCAGTGGCCCACCCATCTAGAAAAGTGATCAATAGTTGTTTAGGCGAAGGAGGAGAAAAGAACACCCCTTCAAGAAAAATTGAAAGCTCACATAAACTTCCTCTAAGGAAGAATATGAAGAACATTGTACAAGATGAGGAATAATATCGCGTCAAAAGTGACATCAACGGATTTTCCCTCGAAGATATGGAGCTCGAGGTTGTCATCGAGAAAATGTTTCCTAACATTGATCAGCCAGGAGCCACGACCCACCATAATCTGTCGTTGGAAATTATTGAGAATGAGACCTACGATGAAGAAGAGTCATTTGTATTTCAAAGCATTGTCTTTGAACAATGGATCTAAGAAATTAATTATTGAGAAGAGTGATGTGAAGAATAAAAAAGGGAAATCTCGTTTAGAGATTAACCTAAGAAATATGCGACCTTCCCAGATTTCTAGAATCCATAGAGAAACCGACTATGCATTGGACGACTCCATTGGTAGCATCGAAGTGGAAAATACAAAGTCAAAGGAGAGGATTAAGGAACTGGAAGAGACCTTAATGCCTCTTCCACTCCTTGCCAACCCTTTGGAAATTTTTGGACCCACCACGCCTACTGCTAAATTAAAAGGATCCTTAATCTTACTTACATAAACCAGAAGCTATGTGGAGAATAACATCAAGAAAAGGATGGCATTGATCACAAAATCTTGAGAAATTTCAAATGACATGATTTCTTTTGGCTCAAGGGCGCATGCCTTTCATGAGTATTTGCAAGCCGACCTAAAAAAGGAAGAAGTTTTTTACCTTGATGTTGTGGTACCCTTTGATGTTAAATTTTCTAGCATGAAATAGATAAGGAGAAGAGAGGAGGATCTTCCCTCTCCAAGTCGGATCAAACAGTTGAACGCATGCTGGAAAGAAAAGATAAAAAACTTGAATAACATTGTTTAAACGTGCAACCAAGACATATCAAGGACGGATGAACTATTCAAAAGACTCACGGAGGTAGACTTAGCCGGAAGCACTAACGAAGTCCAAGATCCCAAGTTGATCCTCAACTCGTTGTTCCTAACAAAGCAACATTTTGATGAGCAAGTTGAGATCTTTAAAGGGTTGTCCATTGAAAATTTCTATGGCATACTTGAATATAATGAGGACGACATAGACAATTGGCTAGTGGACTACTCCATGAAAAATCAAGAAATTGAAGAAGAATTACATGGAATTTCCCTTGATCCGAGAGACTTGGAGGGCGAGATGTTCAACATCAAAATCCGACATGAAATCAATGTGGCACCAATGAAAAGTCACATCAAAGAATGGTTCAAGAAAGCTATCGATAAACTGACCAATGAAGGGAAAGAAACAATTGAGACGGTTTCTATAACCATTGATGAAAATGATAAAATGACATCAGTAAGCAAGTGAAAACAATGAGAGACCATCATAGTAAGTTTATGCTGATCACATCCTTCTTTTTCTTTATCAAGTCCTTCATCTAGTTATTCCACCTCTTTCACTAGAAAGGTTTAATTGAAGACCGATAACTCCTATTTTCTTCTTACCAGGTCTTGTTGTTCTTTTACCGCCCATCGTCTTCCTTCTAAAATATTATTTCTTGTATTTATTTTCTTTATGGTCTGCGGAAGCCCCAATCCCAATCCTTAAGAAAAACACATTTAAAATTTCAAAGAATATGTAACAAACTATATATTTTTTAGAAATTTCAAGAGATTTACTTTGGGAACAATCTCGACTGTGCTTTGTAACCCTGTTTTCAGAATATAAAGTATTTGAGGTTGATCTATCATTAATTTTTTTTTAGCTTCCCATGTGTTCACTCTGTTAAAGTTCTCTTATGCATGCAGATCATCTTCTTTTCATTTTCATGTGATCATAAATATTTATCTTAAACTATGATATATGTGAGGAAATTTTTCTTATTTACTTTAAATGTGTGAAGTGTGTGATTCCTGATCCTTTCTTAGGAACTTTATTTAAATAGAAAACAAAAACATTTTCCTTTTATTTTCTCGCAATATTTATGTTTCTTTGAATTACTGCGACGCACTTCTGTCAAGTCCCACATTTTGAATATATATAGAAATCCCATGAAAATTTAAAAAGGAGTACCACCTCAATAAAAACACAGGGGGATTTACATCCTCATGAGGTTTCCATTTCGGTCCTAACGGATTCTAGCGTCAACATTTTTGGCGACCATACTGGGGACTGAACTGAAAAATTGAAATATGGTCCAACATTTTTTTTGAAAAAATATATGACTTTGCCCTAGGCTGATCAATCCCGCTTAGAAATTGGATTGAACAATCAAAAAATCATCTTACATCAGTTATACAATTTGGTAATAACAACAGCCGAGACTTGAGAAGAGTTAGAAAGGTCCTGGCAGATCTTAGTCCAAGAAGAAGAAAGAGAAATCTTCCAGAGATAGAGGAGAGACGAGCAACAAGATCGAAGAAACCAACGACTAGCTAGAGAAGCACAAGAACAAGGTTGGGATTGAAGCTGGAAGAATACAAGGGAACCATTACTAGAAGTAAAATCAAGAAACTCTTTATTCTTAGAAGTGAAAATCATATTCTTGGAATCTCTTCGGATATGGCAAAAAGAAATGAGCAACCCCGAGACGAGCATCATGAGGAGAGACAAGGAGGTGGAAGAGATGCTGCAAGAAATCAAGAGAACTTAAGGTTTGAAAATAGAAGAAGAGTAAGGGATTCTCCTTTAAATCTTATAGGTGAGCAACATGATCTCCATGTTCTCACTAAGGGTACCCTAAAGTAATTTTTTGGAGATGGAGCAATCGATCCAAAGAGGTAGCTGCATTTATTTCTTGATGTTTGTGATTTTCACCGTGTTGAGTATGACGATGTCATGGTAAGGTTTTTTCTGCAAACCTTATCAGGAAGAGCGTATGAATGGTATAAAAAATTTACCAGTAGATCAATTCACTCATTTAATGACCTCAAAACTATGTTCTTGACTATGTTCGCCCCTCCAATTGCTTATCATACCTTTCTCACCGATTTCACCCAGATTGGTTTGAGGAAGAATGAAAGAATACGAGATTTCAATCTTAGGTTCAATAAAACCTTGAATAGGATTCTAGAAGATAAAATACCCAATGACCCAGTCATTATCGATTGTTATAAGAATGCAATGCCACTGAATGTGAAATATCCTATCAGAACATTCCAAATGGATACCTTGGAGGAGGCAATGACTAAAGCCATTGAGATTGAAGAAATTATGATTGAAATGGGTGCCGACCTAGAGGGTGTCGAACTAGACATTATACTGGGAAAATTACAAAGACAATTGGGAGGATTAAATATTGATAATCAAGGAGTTTCCAGTTCAAGAAAGAAGGAAGAATGCAAGCCTCCACCGACTCAAAACCAAACAATCGGAGGAGGATTTTTCAAGGGAACCATACCTGATGTAAAATTTGACCCCGTGGTGGCACATGAAACTAAGAAAAGAATCAAAATTGCATAGATGAATAGAACTATCTGTTGATTTTTCATTAATCTAGGCTCAAGTATGAAGTTCATTCCATTTTTAGCATTTTACTTGAACCATAAACATTTACGGTTTCACCATTAACAATTTGTTTCAGCAACCAAGATCACAAGAAGAAATACCATGCACAAGTACAGAAGAAGTATCTTGGGAAACCCTTCTCAGCAAGGGAAGAAAACCTAGCCAATCCTTTTCTATATTCTTCAAGAGAAAGACTTCCCACACCATAAATCTAGTACACAAGGGTTCTCACAAAACCTAGAAAGCTAGTGCCCAAGAGAGGCACACACTTTTTCTTAAGAACAAGTACTTGCTAAAATTTTGAAACTCCCACTTGTGTTATATTTCCTCAATGGGGAAATTACCTTTATTTATATTAGACCGAGCATATCAAAAGTAATGTCTATTGGCACAACATGGATGACCACAATAACTCACAATATAATTAATAATTACCATATTAATTATCTTTCACTTTATGGTGGGGCCGACCTGTACCCTTTACATCACAAATAGGGTTACAGGTAAGTCTGAATCTTGGAAAATATAGCAAGGGATCTCATACATGCACTAGTGCTTAGCCACTAGGGGCACATCCATCTGTGCTCATCCATAGAGACGTCCACATCTCTATCTCACTGCGTCTCAGAGGAGAATCATACTCACTAGCGCTCAACCACTAGGATCACGTTCACTTGTGCTCAACCATAGACATGTCCTACTCATCAGATCTCTTTCTCATTTTGTCTCACAGGAGAATCATCTGGAGTATCACATCATCTCAACTCTCTGCACAAAGGAGACCAATACATTGTTTCATCTCCGTCTCAGAGAGAATGACACACCCAACTCATGGGCTTCCTCATCCCACATAGGGGCATACAACGCTCCATCTCCATCTCAAAGAGGAACCACACACCCATCTCATGGGCACACCCAACTCATGGGATTCCTCACCCCACACAAGGGCACACAATGTTCCTTCTCTGTCTTAGAAAGGAACAACAGACCCATCTCATGGGCACACCCAACTCATGGGATCTCTCTCAGGTCGACTCACTCAGTCTGTGTCCTGGAGGATGTCTCACGTAGCTGTAATCATCAACACTCCCTCTCAACTAGGGAGGCATTCTCCATCAGGCCAAGTCTCTCTTGGAAAGCAATTTGGTGAATATGTCTACAATCTTCTCATGGGTAGGAAGGTACTGCACGTGTACTGTTTTCCTCTGTACTGTAACACACCTAACTCCTTAATACTCTTTTAAGGGGTGGGGCATCATAAATTTCATTTTTCCTTAACTAAATCATTTCAAATCATCTCTTGATTCCTACCTCCCGTAGGGAAGGTCCATCCATCAACCAATCTGACGACTGGATTAACTCTCGTTTGACACACAGGCTAGAGGGGAATTCAGAGTTTGATGTTTCGATGTTGAACGTCTCCTTGCTATCTACACATGAGACCTCCTGAATTCTTGAACTTCTGAAGTCTCATAAGATTTCCACGTGGTTCTGGTCTTCAGACCTTTTTGGTCTCTCTACAATGCTACATTCCAAATCCTCCAGAATCCTGAAGTCCCAAACTCCCGGAGTTTCAGTCACTTCACCAAGCACGTTGGCTAGGCGAACATGTACCAAGAACTGACCCATAGGAGGGGTTAGGGTGACATGTGTTACTTTCCAATGGGAATATAAGGTATGTGATACACATGAATCTGGGTGAAACATGGCACGTCAAACTGGGGTTCACATCACCCTGGGTGATGTCACTGCACCACATCACCCCAAACTAACAACCTTCTAACATCCCTCAGATATCATGGTCAATATCCAACCACGTATATTTATAGATCTACGACTCTTGTTACCTCGGGGATTCGACGTTCAGGAGTTTTGTGATGCAAACTCCTCTTTTCTCCCAAAGTGTCCAATCTTCGAACTAAAGGGGATAACACCACATGTCCCTAGTATATCGTCGTCTAGGAAAGAACCTGAAGGATCCCTTGATATATAGTTCTGGTTACTTCATGGCTCCTAATAATCTCCCCCAAATCTACGACTCTCGTTTACTTCGTAACTTCGGCATTCGGGGAGTTGGGTCCTGGTTTAGTCGGTAAGATAGGTTCACCTAACCACCAGGGAAACCACCCAATGCCCGTCAACCTTATGGGTAATCGTAACTCGATCGCCTTCGGTCAATTTATGACTATGAGGGCCGAAAATACTATGAAGTCTTGGATTTCTGGAGCTCCAAATCTAGAAGGACTTAGCTCCCTTAGGCTTAGCCTAAGGTTCCTAAGTGTTGGTCATATGGGTTCTATCGAATTTATCTCATTCATTCGTCTTCCAGACGAAAGGGCCTTCCCTTTTGAGACTTAAATATCACTATCCTTCCTGAGATTCATCACAAAACTGTTAAGGGTTTGAGCATGATATCCCGATAGCATAAAAAGGAGTTTGAAGGGGATAGTATCTTGAGACGGACAAGGCCAGATTGACGCAATACTTTCTATCTCGATCGTCCTACAATTTTATGTCCCAAGGCACCTTGAAGGCTAGGTTGGGGCACATAGACAATCAATCAGAAGCATAAGTTCACAAGAAGACAAGCACATACACATAACTTAACCATTTCAATACAGAAACCATTTATAGATAATAAATACACATATGCATCCATTATTCCAAATTCAAAGCACAAAGAATGAAATCACTTATCAGAACCACAAGATGTGATGCGACTGTTGGAAGGGGTTCCTGTTTCCACCCAACCATAGGCTTAGTCACTCTTAATGGATTTACCATTGGCCACCCCCGATATAGACCACGATGCTTTGAGATTGAATCTTTTCTTCCGGCTCAACTAAAGTTAGGGAGGAAGGTTACTCTCCTTCACCAGACACAGAAATAGATAGGGATGAAGGTTAATATCCTTCTCCCGACTCAATCATAAATAGGGAAGAAGGTTACTCTCCTTCTCCCGATTCAGTCTCTATTTCCTGCAATCATAACACACTCTTTTCATTGTTCTTCCTTGAACCTGAGAGATTGGTCTATCATCTATGCACTCTTCCCAGGTATTTCTCTACCCACCACGCCTTCCTTTCTTGCCTTCCTCAACAAGATTGTGTGTGGCCAAAATTCCCAGTTTGTGGTCTACCCCATCCCCTCATTAACTCTTGATGAGGTATTCCCACCTACCATCTTGACTATAATTCATTCCTGGGTCAGAGGGTTGTTCTGAGCCCGAGCAATCAAATCCAGCAAAGTATAGGTCTAGTGGAGGTTAACGCAACCATTCATGGTCCCCTTCACCATCTCTTTCATAACATTCGTGGTCTCTCTTAACACACCCCCTTTCAGCAGTCATGCAACACTTATCCATTTTCTAGTAAATAACACAATTTACATTCATCGACCTTTTATACAAAGGTCCATCAAATCAAACATTCACACATATTGAGTTTTCCATAGTCTCTTGGCCAATATAGTTATATTTACAAATTGGGGGAAACAGGGTGTTACAATTCCCCCCGTCTTAAAGGAACATCGTCCTCAATGTTCTATATGTCAACATGATCTGTATATACAGAAGTAAACAAAAATGGATATGCCTGTCTCATGGCATCCTCCATTTCCCATGTAGCTTCATTTGGGCCAAAGTGTTTCAACTGCACCTTGACCTGTGCAATGATTTAGTTCCTTAGTGGGGTTTCCTTCCTGTCTAGTATGCATTGAGGTTGTGGTGGGAATTATCCCTCCGACTCCACCTGGATCATAGACCAGTCAATTATATGATTAGAAGCATGTACATATTTCTTCAATAATGAAACATGGAAAACATTATGTGCCTTTACTATGGGAGGGAGTGCTAGCCTATAGGATACAAGTCCCACTCCATCTAAGGCTTCAAAGGGTCCACAATACTGAGGTGCTAGCTTGGCACAAGCTCCCATTCTCAGGGAACTCTTCCTAGGCCTAAATCTGAGATAGACATGGTCTCCTGTCTTGAACACTCTAGGAGTTCTCTTTCTGTCGACGTAACTCTTCTGTCTGTCCTGAGCAATTTTCAGATTTTTCTTTATCTCAATCACTTGTTGTTCCATCTATTTCATCATGTCGGGTCCGATTGTAATTCTATCCACTTGATTACTCTATCTGATTGGAGTCTTGCACTGTCTACCATAGAGGGATTCAAAAGGGCTCATCTTCAGTGAGTCTTGATAACTATTGTTGTAGGCAAATTATACCAATGGAAGGTAGTCTTCCCACTTCTTAGGCTGATGCATTACATGCATTATTAACATGTCTTCTAATATCTAGTTTACTCTTTTTTTCTATCCATCAATTTGAGGGTGATAGGCTGTGCTAAGCAAAAATTTAGTCTCAGAACTAGCCATTAAGGATCTCCAAAAGCTTGAAGTAAATTTTGTGTCTCTGTTAGATATAATCTCCCTAGGAATGCCATGCAGTCTGAATTTATCCTTCATGAAGATGTTGGCAATATCTATTGCCTTACAATTTGACTTGATAGGGAAGAAGTGAGCAGACTTGCTCAATTTGTCCACCACTACCATGATGACATCATTCTACTTGGTCGATTTTGGTAATCCGGTGATGAAATCCATGGAGATGGTTTCCCATTTCCATTCTAGAATTGGTATAGGTTGTATCAACCCTGCTGGGTGTCAGTGTTCTACCTTAACTTGCTACCATTCTAGACACTTAGCTAGATAGTCATCTATGTCCTTTTTGAATCTAGGCCAATAGAATTGTTTCCTAGTGGCCGTGATCATTTTCTGATAACCTGGATGACCAGTATATGGTCTCTTATGCAGTTCGTCCATTATGAACCTCTTAGAGTTGTCACAACTTGGGATATATAATCTATTTCTATAAGTTAACAGGCTTTCATCGAGCATCTGATAGCCTTCATACTTTATCCCTGTAGGCTATTGCCTTAGGTACGAGGTCACGGTCTTGAAGAATGCATATGTTTCTTGTGCATTCATGACTATTTACCTAACATCCGTTTCACAGGTTCTTACCGCTGTCAGGTGAATTTTTTTCACACTTATGCTAAGGGCATCAACCACCCTATTTTTCTTTCCTTTTATGTGTTTGATTTCAAAATGAAACTCACTAAGGAGAGCCATCCACCTAGCTTTCCTGACATTGAGTTTTGGTTGATCAAACATGTGCCTCAACCCACAATGGTCTGTCATAAGTAAAAATCTCCTAGCCAGGAGGTAATTCCTCCACATTTTTAAAGCGTGCACTATGGCAGCCAACTCTAGATCATGGGTCACATAATTGATTTCATGCTCATTTACTTTTCTGGATTTGTAGCACATTACATGCCCTTCTTGCATAAATACTCCTCCGAGTTGTTCCTTGCAGGCATCTGTGCACACGGGGAAGTCATTATCAGTGTTTGCAATCTTTAGCACGGGCACATGGGTCAGAAGGTATTTCAGTTCCTAAAATCTTTCTTCACATTCTGATGTCCAAGTGAATTTAACCCCCTTTTTCTTAAGGGAAGTGATTGGACAACCAATCTTGGAAAATCCTTTTATGAAACTTCTATAATATCCTGATAAGACCATAAAGGATATGATATCAGATACATCCTTTGGAATAGGCCATTCCATAATAGATCTAATCTTGTTAGGGTCTACTACCACCCGTTCTTCATAAATAACATGGCCTAAGTAATGTACTTGCTTCTGGAAAAAGTCATACTTGCTAAACTTAACGTAGAGCTGATGCTCTCTTAGTACTTGTAGCACTAATTTAATATGTTCTTTATGCACCTCTCTCTTCTTGGAGTATATTAGGATATCATCAATGAAAACCAATACAAATCTATCTAGGAATTTTCTGAGTACATTATTCATCAAGCACATAAAAGTGGCGGGGGCATTGGTTAATCCAAATGGCACGACCACAAATACATAGTGACCATACTTTGTCCTGAAGGATGTTTTGTGGATGTCTTCATCCTTGATTTAGACTTGATGGTATCCAGACCTTAAGTCAATCTTTGAGAAAATGGAAGCACCCCTTAATTGGTCAAATAAGTCATCGATTCTTGGTAAGGGGTACTTGTTCTTTATGGTTGTCTTATTGAGTTGTCTATAGTCTATGCACAGTCGGAGTGTGCCATCTTTCTTCTTCACAAAAAAGACGGGTACTCCCCATGGGGACATGCTAGTTCAGATGTATCCTTTTTCCATCATCTCCTTTAACTGTAACTTGATCTTAAATAGCTCTAGTGTACTCATCCTATAGGGCGCTCTAGACACTAGCACTACTCCTAGTGCAAGTTCTATGTATAAGTCAATGTCTCTTCTCGGGGGTAGACCTGATACCTCTTATGGAAACATGTATTTATACTCTCTTAATATGGGATGGTCATGTAGGTTTGGTTTTTCATCCTCAACATATTCCAACACCTGTATTGCATATAGAGGACATCCCTTTCTGCAATTATTTTTCATTTGAAGGGTTGATATTTGTCTCACTGAGACATGCCTCTGAATCCCTTAGAGGGTCATTTTTTTCCCTTCTTCATTCTCACACTCCAAAGTTTTATGGTAAGAGTCAAATTTGGTTTTATAAGTGGATAACCAGTTCATACCAATCAACAAGTCATAAGAACCTAGGGGAAGTATGTTAAGGGTCGCTTGGGTGGGAAATCCATCCATGATGAATTGGCAAGATGGTATGACCTCTGTTACTTTTCTTTTGGTTCCAGTGGCTAGTTGTACCAACCATGGATTAACATGTCTAACTGGTTGCAGTTTACACTTATCAACAGTTTGAGGGGCCACGTAACTCAAATTAGAACCAGGGTCAATTAAAATAGAAACTAGGTGGTTGGTGATCATACCTTCCATATCCACCATTGAAGCTCGGTGGCCAGCTTGTTTATTATCCAAATATGTATAAATTCATGGCATGCTCCTAGCCACATCATTGACTGTGGTATATTCTTGGATATTGTAGGCTCTCCTAGTGTTATGTTTTCTGTGTGGACAATCCCTTAGTAGATGTTCTTCTCCACAACCCCAACATTTCAAGGGTTCCTTCTTTGGGTTATCAGTCTTTCTTGGGGTTTCTCCAAAAGGTTTATTTCCACTCTGGGAGGGGATTTTTTTTTGATATACACTTCTAGTAGGAAGGGTTATCCTAGAGTCCTTCCTATAGTTCTTAAATCTTGAGATTTGAACCCCTTCTTATTGAATCCAAAACTACTCTTCTTCTTCTAGTCCTTGCAAGGTTCTGTCTGACTCCCAAACTATTCATAACTGTTAAATTTATAATAGCTTCAAGATCCATTCTCCGGTAGGATGGAAAAGACCCTAGCTGAGATCTAGGGCCCCCAGTGCACTCCTGGGGTACTTGTTCTGGGACCAAACAGTTAGTTCCATGGCAAAAGACCCTTGTTAGGGCCCCTAGTATATGACTGGGGTTCTTGGTCTGGGACCAAGTAGTTAAAGCCCCTAGATATGTCTAGGGCCCCTGGACATGGTCCAGGGTACCCATGCCTGGGGCATGGGTTGATCCTTGGTCTTGCACCTTGGTGGATAAGAACCCAAAAATGTTCTGGGGCAACTTGATCTTCGATCAGGTACCTTGTTGGTATATGACCCTCCTTGAAGGTGGGCATGACCACATAAGGGATGTATTCCATATGCAATGATGATAAAGTTAATAAGGTCACCTTGAAAATGAATGAACAAGTATAGCCACTATGTAACCCTACCTAAACCCTCCTTTACCCTTGTTTGTGTTGGTTTGGGGTTTTTGTTTTTGTCTTAAGGGTTAAAGTAAAGTTTAAATTAAAATGCTAATTATAACATGTTTAAATTAATTAATTTAAACATGTTATTTTAATAATAATTTTTGATTTAATTTCTTTTATTTTTGCCCTAGCCTAAACTATAAATAAACCTACCCTCTACCCTTCACTACTCACTTTTATTTTTATGCTCTTGAGTTTCTAATGTGAGCGGATCCTCTCTCTTTGCTGTGGCCCTCTTTTCATCTGCTGTTGGAGTGTTTTCTGTAGTTGTTGTGGCTCCGCTTGAGGACTGTTGTGTTTCTACGGCTCCCCTTGAGGACTGTGGTTGGTGTGGCTCCTTTTGAGGACTGTTGTGTTGGTGTGGCTCCCCTTGAGGACTGGTGTGGTGCGCCCCCTTTGAGGACATTGCTGTAGTGTGTTTTGTGGTGTTTTTAGCCTTAATTTTTTTGTGAGTGTGATCCTCCTTGAAAATGTCCAGACCTAATCCGTCCTTGAGCCTCAACCTTCCTTAAGCTACTTTTTTTATGTGAGGGTTTTATCCATAGAATTTTCTGTGTGAGGGTTTATCCATAGAATTTCTGTGTGAGGGTTTGAGTGATTAAAACTTTCTGTTTGTGTGAGGGTTTGACTTTAGAAATGCCTGTGTGAATTCCTTATGGCCCTATCTCCTTGGTGGAAAGAAAATTCATTCATCTCTTGGCAAGAGATCTAACCTACATGGTAGATCTATGAGTTGGAATTTTTCTGAGCATATTTCAGTGATCTACATTACCTATGTGTGGCTGCTCTCCTTCAGAATTTTGAGGTAAGGTTCCAGGTAAGTCCTTACAGTTAGATCTATAAACTGTCATTTGTTTTCTAAAGTTTTTCTACTGTCTAACTACTTGCAGAGATTAGATCAGTTTACTTGTTCAGATCTGGAAATTTTTGAGTTTGGTTCTTACACCTTGTTTCTGAAGTTTGGTTTATTTCTCATGATCATATTGTGTTTTATTCCGAGTTTAGATCTATATAAGAATTACACCAACATTATAGATCATAATTAATGTTTATTCTAGATCTACTCTTTACTAAATATCTAAACTATATTAGATCTGAGCACACATGTTTGTTTTCTCTGTTCAAGCAATGTAGATTTATTTTCTAAATATAAGATCTAGTTTTTATTCTCACTGAAATTTAAAAGGACACTTCTGTTCTGCTTTAATGCCCTAATTCTAACATGGTATCAGAGCTAAGGGTGTGAAGAGAGCTCAAGGATTTAATCTTGAGCATACACAGATCCACTTTGTTAGGGTTGTTTTGCAGAGATCAACCATCTAAACTAACTCAGATCTAAGCATGGATTCTTCATCAGTTAAAGCCGAAGACAGACTCGTAGGGGCTGCAAAATTTAATGCTTGGAAATACAGAATAATGAACATTCTTGAAGAGAATGATCTAGAATAATTTATCTCTAGGGAGATTGAAGAACCTACCACAAACACAACTAGGGCAGCATATAAAAGAAAACAAAACAAGGCTAAAAGAATCATTTTTGATTCTATCAAAGATAGCATGATGCCCATCATTGGTCATCTCAGGACTGCCAAAGATTGTTTTGATGCTTTGGAAAACCTGTATGAAAACACGGCACCTACTCAGAAAAGAATTTTGAAGAAACAATTACGTACTTTGAAAATGGGAAAGGATGATACAGTTGCCACCTTCTTCTCCAAAATTGATCAAATTAAGGATTAGATTATTGCAATAGGAGTTCCTGTAGATGATGATGACCTTGTTCAAACAACTTTTGATGGACTTATTGATGCTTGGGGAGTTTTTCTTGCTTCCGTGAATGGAAGATAATCCCAACCTAATTTTGAAAGATTGTGGCATGATTGCTTAGAAGAAGAAGGAAGACTAAACAACAGAAATGACTATTCAGTTTTGAAATATCACGCCCTTGCAACAAAGACCAAGAAATGGAAGAAGTTCCCTAAATCAAAAGGCAAAGGTAAGAAACCCCAAGGTAAGCTATCTCATCTAAATCCTCATTTATCAAGCTCTAGTTCATGAGATGATCAATCCTTGCAAGCTTTGGCACATGAGACTTGGACACCTCAATTACAATGCACTTCCAGGTTTGAAAAAGATGGTGACAGGTATGCCAGTATTTTCTGTTGAGCATGATAGTGTTTGCAAAGGATGTTCACTTGGTAAGAACATAAAGAAACCCTATCCTCTCAGTAATATAAAATCAAATGGAATTTTTGATTTAATTCATTCTGACCTTTGTGGGCCCATGTCTGCACCCTCTATGAATGGTTGTATTTATTATATCATTTTTATTGATGATTGTTCCCGTAAAAAATGGATTCATTTCTTAAAAACTAAAGATGAATCTTTTAGCAGATTTCAAGATTTCAAGAATCTTGTTGAAAATCAAACTGGAAGACACATCCGAGTTTTCAGAAAAGATAACGGTAAATAATTTGACTCTTTCAAATACGATGAACTCTATCGAGCCTCTGGAATTAAGAGGGAACTAACTGTACCATACAACCCTCAACAGAATGGGGTTGCTGAAAGAAAGAATAGAACTATCTGTGAAGCAACCAGGGCTATGATGCATGATCAAAACTTGCCTCTATCACTTTGGGCTGAGGCTGCCAGTACTGCAGTCTACATTCAAAATAGATGTCCTCAAAAAGCCCTTGAAGAGAAAAATCCTGAAGAAGTTTTCATCGGATGTAAGCCCTCAGTTGATCGTTTAAGAATCTTTGGCAGTCCATTTTATATACACATTCCAAAAGAGAAGAGGACTAAACTAGAGCCCTTCGGCAAGAAAGGAACTTTTGTGGGATACAGTGAGACCTCAAAAGCTTATAGGATTAATATCCCTGGCCAAAAGTTCATCGAAGTAAGTGGAGACGTGACTTTTCATGAAGAAACAACTTTTCGTTGGGCCAGAGAACTACCATGTGATTCAGAGGAGTAGGAAGCTCCACCACTGGACCCTTTAGACTCTCCTCTTCGAGATGAGAAGAGTGTTTGCACCCAATTCGTCACTTGGTGAGAAAATCGAGAGTGCTTACATGCCCAGTTGGGATCTGCTAGGCATGACAACTGTAGAGTAAAAGGTTAGAAAGAGAAACAACAAAGTTATAAACAAGAATTAAACTAAAACAAATTAAAACTAAAAGCATATGGAAAATTAAAAAACAAGTACAAATGGACCAATATCACCAATGTATAAGCTGATCTATTGATGAAATCCAAAGGCACAATGAAGAAAGGGGACTTGGGTCCCTTCTTTCTCCAATGGAAGGCTCTTGAGG
>JZKD02S2183111.1:26687-70420 GCA_000966675.3 Picea glauca
TGTAACCTCTTTGGAGTGTGAAAAGGGGCTCTTTAGGGCTCAATTAGGTCTTTGACCAGCCCACCATGCGGATTGAGCTCAGATTTGGTGTCAAATCGACTTGGGAGATGATCCATTAGTGGTTGGGAGGCCAACCAATTTCAATAAATGCGCCATTTAGAAGGTGCACAGGTTTTTTGCCCAACAGCTACGCATCGTGCGCGCATGCGCGCATTGTACGTTGTTGTTCCGCGCATATGCACACGCACCCAGATTCTGTAAAGCGCCCTTCAATTTTTTGTTCACTTGGTATAGTTTTTGACCCTTTTGCAATGCTATGGAATTAATCCTATGCCATGATTGACTTCAGTCCTGTTTTGACGATGCAGAGTTCTTGTCGCCATGTGCGGACGAAATTTCAGTGATAACACAGAGGGAGGAAACCTCAGAATTTCTAGTGGACCCCTCAAGGGATACTATTGAGTTTCCAATGGAGATACCTCCTACTAAAAGGAAACCAACCCGGTGTTGGGAGATATTGAAAGAAGCAGAAAAGCATTCAGCTCCTAAGGGCACCTTCAGAGAAAGAAAAAAACCAGATAAGTACTCCAGTCTCATAGCTCATTTAAATACTGTAATTGATTTAGAACCTTCCACATTTGTTGATGCCTCCAAACATCAAGTATGGAAATATTCTATGAATGAAGAATATGATTCTATTTTGAAGAATGATGTATGGACCATAGTTCCTAGACCTCATGGCAAATCTGTAGTAACTTCAAAATGGCTTGATAAGATAAAGCATGCAGCAGATGGAAGCATTGAGAAATATAAGGCGAGATTTGTGGCTTGTGGTTTCTCTTAGAAAGAAGGAATTGACTACAATGAGATTTTTTCTCCAGTTGCCAGGTATACTTCAATTAGGATTATTATCTCACTTGCAGTAGTTTTTGGTTGAAAACTTCACCAGATGGACGTTAAGACTGCTTTTCTTAACGATGAAGTTGAACAAGAAGTATACATTGAGCAACTGGAAGGTTTCATGATACATGATAAAAGATCTCATGTGTGGAAACTCAAGAAAGCCTTGTATGGGTTGAAACAAGATCTGAGAGCTTGGTATGGTAGAATAGACAGTTTTCTACAAAGTCTTGGATTCTCCAAGAGCATAGTAGATCCAAATCTTTCTATAAAGATTGTTCAAAATCATCTAGTTATCCTAGTCTTATACGTGGATGATCTGTTCCTCATTGGAGAGGAAAAATTGATATCTCAGATTAAGAGGGATCTTTCTGAAGATATCTCACAGGGTAAATATGCAGTTGATATACTTCGCAGATTTGGCATGATGGACTGCAAGTCCATGACAACTCCAATGATATCTAACCTAAAGAAACTACAAGACCAAGTTATAGGTTTAGATCCAGAAGACCCCACTGTATATTGATAGATCATTGGATCTTTGATGTATCTCATACATACGAGACCAGACATCTATTATGCAGTAAATGCTCTTAGCCAGTTCATGTGTGAACCAAAGCATATACATATGGTTGTTGTAAAACATATTCTGAGATATGTTCGATGAACTATAGCTTATGGTCTCAGATACACCTCCAATGGAGGTGTGATGCTCCATGGTTTTACAGATTCAGATTGGATGGGCAGTACAGTGGATCAGAAGAGTACTTCTGGATATTGCTTCAGTTTGGGTTCAACAATGATTTCCTGGTTCAGCAGGAAACATGGTTCTGTAGCCCAAAGCACTGTAGAAGCAGAATACATTGCTACTAGTGCTACTGGAAGAGAAGCAGTGTGGCTCAGGAAGCTACTCTCAGACTTGTTCAGTTCAAAACTTGAACCCACAGTCATTCACTCTGACAATCAGAGCTGCATAAAACTCACTGAGAATCCAATGTTTCACGACAGATTGAAACACATTGAGATGAGATATCACTATGTCTGGGACATGGTTCAAAAGAATTTTCTCAACATTCAGTATGTTCCGACGGCATAATATACAACATATATTTTTACCAAGCCACTATATTTGACAAAGTTTGTATACTTTTGTAACAAGCTTAGTGTAGCTGAGAATGCCTCTCTTGTTGAGAGGGAGTGTTAAATTTATAGCAGCTGCAAGAGCCATTCTCTGGGAGGATGGAAAAGACCCTAGTTGAGATCTAGGGCCCCCAGTAGACTCCTGGGGTACTTGGTCTGGGACCAAACAGTCAGTGCCATGGAAAAAGACCCTTGTTAGGGCCCCCAGTATATGACTGGGGTTCTTGGTCTGGGACCAAGAAGTTAAAGCCCCTAGATATGTCTAGGGCCCCTGGACATGGTCCAGGGTACCCATGCCTAGGGCATGGGTTGATCCTTGGTCTTGCACGTTGGTGGATAAGACCCCATAAATTTTCAGGGGCAACTTGATCCTCGATCAGATACCTTGTTGGTATATGACCCTCCTTGAAGGTGGGCATGACCACATAAGGGATGTATTCCATATGCAATGATGATAAAGTAAATAAGGTCACCTTGAAAATGAATGAACAAGTATTGCCACTATGTAACCCTACCTAAACCCTCCTTTACCCTTGTTTGTTTTGGTTTGGGGTTTTTGTTTTTGTATTAAGGGTTAAAGTAAAGTTTAAATTAAAATGTTAATTATAACATGTTTAAATTAATTAATTTAAACATGTTATTTTAATAATATTTTTTGATTTAATTTATTTTATTTTTGGCCTAGCCTAAACTATAAATAAACCTATCGTCTACCCTTCACTACTCGCTTTTATTTTTATGCTCTTGAGTTTCTAAGGTGAGCGGATCCTCTCTCTTTGTTGCGACCCTCTTTTCATCTGCTGTTGGAGTGTTTGCTGTAGTTGCTGCGGCTCCCCTTGAGGAATTTTGTGTTGCTGCGACTCCCCTTGAGGACTGTTGTGTTGCTGTAGCTCCCCTTGAGGACTATAGTTGGTGCGACTCCCTTTGAGGACTGTTGTGTTGGTGCGTCTCCCCTTGAGGACTGGTGTGGTGCGGCCCCTTTGAGGACATTGCTGTAGTGTGTTCTGTGGTGTTTTCAACCTTAATGTTTTTGTGAGTGCGGCCCTCCTTGCAATTGTCCAGACCTAATCCATCCTTGAGCCTCAGCCTTCCTTAAGCTACTTTTTTTATGTGAGGGTTTTATCCACATAATTTCCTGTGTGAGGGTTTATCCACAGAATTTCTGTGTAAGGGTTTGGGTGATTAATTTTTTTTGTCTATGTGAGGGTTTGGCTTTAGAAATTCCTTTGTGAAGTCCTTGTGGCCCTATCTCCTTGGTGGAAAGAAAATTCATTCATCTCTTGGCAAGAGATCTAACCTACATGGTAGATCTATGAGCTGGACTTTTTCTGAGCATATTTTAGTGATCTACATTACCTATGTGTGGCTGATCTCCTTCAGAATTTTGAGGTAAGGTTCTAGGTAAGTCTTTACAGTCAGATCTATAAATTGTCATTTGTTTTCTGAAGTTTTTCTACTATCTAACCACTTGCAGAGATTAGATCAGTTTACTTGTTTAGATCTAGAAATTTTTGAGTTTGGTTCTTACACCTTGTTTCTGAAGTTTGGTTTATTGCTCATGATCAGATTGTGTTTTATTTTGAGTTTATATCTGTATAAGAATTACACCAGCATTATAGATCAGAATTAATGTTTATTCTAGATCTACTCTTTAACTAAATATCTAAACTATCTTAGATCTGAGCACACATGTTTGTTTTCTCTGTTCAAGTAGTGTAGATTTATTTTTTGAATATAAGATCTAGTTGTTATTCTCACTGAAATTTAAAAGGAAACTTCTGTTCTGATTTACTTCCCTAATTCTAACAATAACAATACCTTTCCTTACAGATGAGTGGTCTGCCCCATCCCCTAATTAACTCTTGAGGAGGTCTTTGCACCTACCAACCTGTTTGTAATTCATTCCTGGGTCAGAGGGTTGTTTTGATCCTGAGCAATTAAATCCAACAAAGTACTGGTCTGGTGGAGATTAACACAACCATTCTTGGTCCCCTTCACCATCTCTTTCATAACATTCATGGTCTCTCTTAGCATACCCCCTTCCAACAGTCATGCAACACTTATCCATTTTCTAGTAAATAACACAATTTACATTCATCGACCTTTTATACAATGGCCCATCAAATCAAACATTCACACATATTGAGTTTTCCATAGTCTCTTGGCCAATATAGTTATATTTACAAATTGGGGGAAACATGGTGTTGCATGCAGCATGTCTCTGATATAGTGATATTTTATCTCAATGTGTTTCGATCTATCATGAAACACAGGGTTCTCAGAAAGCTTCAAACAACTCTGGTTATCACAGTGAGTAGTAGTAGGATCCATCTCATGATCGAGTAAATATGTTAGAAGTTTGCAAAGCCACACTACTTCACAGACTTCCACACTCAATGTTATGTACTATGCCTTTGCAGTGCTCAATTCCACAGAGCTCCGTTTCCTGCTGCGTCAGGAAACCATGGAAAACCCTAAAGTAAAGAAACAACTGGAGGTTCTCTTCTGGTCCACTGCGCTTCCTTCCCAATGTGCATCAACATATCCCTGTAAGCTCAAGTCTACACTGGAGGCACATCTCAGGCCATATCCAATTGTGCCTCGTAGGTATCTCAATACATGTTTTTCTACTATCTAGTGAGTCTGTATTGGTTGACCCATAAACTGGCTAAGCACATTCACTGCATTGTCTATAACATGTCTAGTGTTAACCAGATACATTAGTGATCCAATCAGTTGTGGATCAATCTCATCTGAATTATCATCATTCATTTTATTTATTTATTTTTTAGATCCATCACCATCGATGTAGGCATGACTTTGCATTTAGTCATACTGAAATTATTTAATATCCCCACTGTATATTTTCCTTGACTTGGGAAAAATCTCATAAGTCCTTTGCCATACTTCTTGTCCCAAGAAGTAGTGCATCATACCTAGATCCTTCATCTTGAAATCAGAAGTCAAAGCTTGCTTGTATCCAACAATAAGGATTTCTGAATAAGTTATCAAAATCAGGCTCTCGTCACCAACAATGTAATAATATGGGTTTGGATAAAAAACACTCTTTGTTGGCACAAGGATAGACCCAGGGTTCAATGCTCCAACAACGCACCAACAAAACCCTAACTACTAGCCCTTTCGACAACACCTGCGAAGTAGATGAAGTCTCACCCGAGGTAGAGGTAGGGGGGGTTGTAGGAATAAAGTGTCTACAACCTAGCTGGGACACATATATGTGATTACAACACTTTACAGAGCACTTAGCAATTAACATTCATTAGTATTTGACCCTTATTCACTTAGCAAATTAAAACCCTAATTACAAAACACCGCAGTATTCAACAAGATATAAGCATCTCCAACCATTTAGCACATAGCATCAATCAGATCTAGCATTCATTCATGTTATTAAGCACTAAGGTAATACATTAGATGCATCTAACATACATAAAAATTCAACACTAAGCATAAATCAGATCAATAACAAAAAGCAATCAAAACACAGGATATACGTGGTTCACCCCCAACGTGGGGCTACGTCCACCAACTCTTCATGTTCTTTATTATCTTTATTCAATCTTCTTACATGCACAGAGCCACAAAACCCAACTCCGTATAGGACAAGAGATCTGCCTGCACTTCACCAGATCCTCCTTCCTTGAGTTCAACACAACACATAGCCTTCTTATAATCACTTGCACTTAACTCTGCAAGTTCTCAACACATAGTATGCACAAAGCCTTCACAACTAATCACACTTAGCAAGATTTACATATCTTGGACAAAGCCAAATTAGATCTTATCAAACTCCTTCTTACATCACCTAGCTACTTATTTATACATTCAAAAATGGGGCCTAAGAATGGGTAAACCCATGGGCTGACGTCCCATACCCATTACATAAGTTCTAAACCCAAAAATCCCATAAAAGGGGGCGCTATCCCACGATCTCCGCTTCCCTTGGGCACTCCAACTTCGACTAGCCCGTCGAAGTCCCAAAAATGGTCAAACACGACCAAGGTTCTCCAAAACTTGGTTGAGGGCCAACATGCCCCCAACACTCACCTATGACTCGTCCCAAGTCACTCTGATCTAGGAAAATCTGCTTCGAAGGCCTCGAGCTTGGCTCTGGCTTCCTTGACTTGCTGTTTTTCCAGGGCCTCCTGCTCGGAAAAATCCTGAATGACTTTCTTGGTGAAAGGTCCTTCCAAGCGCTGTTCCACTGTGGTGACCTCTTGTTCCAGCTGTGCACCTTGTCCTTCAAACTCCTCAAAAAGTGTGCAGGCTTCGTCCTGTACTGGATGAAGTCTCTGGGTCACTTCCATGACTTTACTCTGGATGGCATGGACCTACTGCTGAACTACACACTATTCTTGTGACCTTTTCATCTTCTCGACCACTGAAAGTGGCTTCAACTATGCTTGTAATGTCACTGCTTGTTTCTTTTCTTCCTGGAGCTATGACTCCAATGTCCTTATTCTGGGTCCTCTTAAGGAGCTCATAGGTCTATGCACTTCTATTGCAAAGTTTCTTGCATTCTAAGGCCAATGCATTGATTCTTCCGACTACGCTCTAGGAAGTTTCTTCCCTCTGATCTCACACTTCCTGTGTAGTGCTCAACACTGCTTGCAATTCCAATTCTTCTACACTTGATTGGAGCTACTGAATGGCTTCAAAGAGCTTCCCCACTTGGATCTCAGCTATTCCCTATTTCATCTATGTCAGGCCCACCACAGAGAGAAGTTCTCTAGTGAATGCTTCTTTAACTCCAGTCTACTCCACGAGAAACTATTCTTTTTCTTTCAGAAGCTGCTCTCTGTCCTCTGCAAACTTCACCTGGAGGTCATATTTCTCTTGCTGTGCAAATCGATGTTTCTCTAGGGCTTCCTCCTTTTCTTGCTTCAATGCCTCTGTGGCTTGCTCTTTTTCTTCCTGGACCTGATGAAGGCGAGCTTCTGTCGCATATGCTATTCTATGTATTTGGGAGGTCTCATCTCCTACTTCTATGCCCCTGATGAAAATGGTTCTATAGACACCGCGCGACTGGAATAAAGAGCCTGTTGTACCCCTTTGAGCTCTACCTCGATCTTGTCATACATTGTCTCCTGTTTGTCTTTGCTTCACTGTAAAATGTCCTCAGAAGTATATGATACAACTGTGATGATGGTGTCAATATCATCCACCATAAGTATAGTATATAAGTGGGGCTTATTAGCATGTGACTTCTTCCACGCTGAGGGTTTCTTTGGAGAAACCTTTCTTTTCTTGGATGTCTCTGTCTCCATAAGGGGATCTTTATGCAGTGTTACTTCTCCCTATTCCTTCTTGTCTTCTTCCTCGTTATCCTCTTCTTTGTCTACTTTTTCACCTCCTCCCCCTTCAGGTGAATATGGTGTAGTCTCCTATGATGTGTTGTGCATTTCCTGTACTTCTTCCTTCTTCTTATTCTTTCTACTGCCTGGTCCATCATACTCTTCTTGGGTGACTACAGGAATTTCGATGAGGTCGGGGTTGAAGAGTTCTGTTTGTTCATCTGGTACAAGGAATTCTGCAGGCCATTCCTTGGTTATCTCCTCCATATCTTCCTTAGTGAGTTTGTAATAGGATTGGAGAGCTTCCTTGTGTTAGTCTCCATGCACAATGATGTAAATGAAGTGCCTGTCTGTGAATAAATTTGCTATTGGCATGAACCTATGAAGTGTATTTAAAGTCATTCAAGGGAAATATTCAATGGCCCTCTTCAGGTGCAAGTAATAGGTGTGGAACACCACATTGGACTGCCATTTCTTCGCCATGTCGCTCGCGGCCAGTGGTTCAGACGACTCGACTTCAGGGAAGGTTTCTCCCTCCAAAATCTCCCAAGCGATGAAGGCAACAAGAATCAACAACCAACTGAAGTGAAAGTCGTAGCCTTGGTCTTGTGCTTCATGGAAATATTGCTCCAACTGGTTGACGAGGTAGCTCGCCCATTTCATCTGCATCCCTTCAATGCATTTTCCTGCGAGGTCGATGAAAAACCCTGTGACCTACGTTGGTTTGCTCTTCTTGACGAGATTATGAAGAATCAACTGGAAAGCTAGGCACACTGTGCCATTTTTGATGGAGGCTACCTTGTAGCCCCGCTTTCCTTTCTCCACATCACCGTAGTTGTCCTTTATTCACTGCGCCAGGGTGCAATATGCAGCCTTCCTTGGGTAAAAATCCCGAGGGTCTGGTTCTTGCATGCTCAACCCAATGATTCAGTGGATCAACGCTGGATCTACAATGATGCTCCTATCCAACCATAGGTAACCACCATAGCATCATGAAAAGAGGATTTTAATGCACACTTTAACCTCCTATTGTCTACTGAAGTGTGGTTTCTTCATCACATTAAGGATTGTTGATCTTGCGATATCCAACGTCCATGGCTGGGGGAGTATCTTTGACTTATTCCCTATTGTCCTTGTCAAGTACTTATGTGGTGCGAGCATTCCATAATTCTTGCAGTCTCCTAAGTTGAAATCACTGATCTTTAGCGTCATAATTTTTCCTAATTGTGATCCAACTGTGCGTATCCCCTTTGGGAGGTACAGAATGATCAATGTATATTCAAAGTCCCTCGAGGCAATGTCATGACTAAACGCACTAGCTATAGGTGGGATATAGTCGGGCAAGACCGATGGTATGAGCTTTGCGTTCGCCAAGTTGTCGTGATGCTTGCTTCGTTTCTTTGTTGAAGTTCGGGATGGCCCAGATTGACATGTATTTGATGGGGATGCTTGCAATCCTCTCGTCGATGAGGCCTATTCTCTTGCAGACATGACCTTCTCAGCCATAAGGTCTATTAGGATCTCTTTGACATACTTCTCTACTATGCTAAGGTCACCCGACATACATGCTCGTGATCAAATGTCTCAGATAGGTGGAAAAACGCTCAAGGTATGCATAACAGGTGGCGAGGTATCAATAAGGACTGCACGAAAGAAATTAGTTCTCTGTGGGCTTGGATAATCACAATTTGCAAAGGTGTCCTTGGTGCAACATTCAACGGGTTAAATAGACAACATCGTAATGGATTCCTCCAATAGGAAGTAATGCCTCAATTAATACAATTTCATCCGTTATGGATTCCCAACGGTCCAATGGCGATATTTCCGGCAATAACTGTGTTTCTATCCGTTTTGGAGCGTCGTTCTAATGGTTAGGATTCCTCCAACGGTCATATTGCTTCACCACGGTGAAGTGTCGGTCTGCGCTGTTCTACTATTCCAGTGAGGTTCAAGTTCTGCAAGCCTTCCTTCTGCAAAGTCCTCTTTGGAACCTCCTGCAATTTTTCTAGCTTTTCTTTCTTCTTACTGAGTTTTCTTGCTTTCTTTCTAGTGATCCACGTCTCTGGATTCCTCTTTCCATTCTTGTTCTTATCTTTTATTAGCATAGTAACTTTGCATTGTTGAGGATCTTTCACAGGTATCGAGGGTAATACTTTTTCTCTTACTGTTTCTGGAGTAGGTGCTCTACTCTCCTGCATGGATAGGCTCTTTAAGCCTTCTTGCATTTTTTCAACTTCAACAACTAAGTCTCTGGCCCTCATTTGCTTCAACTTGTCCTCCCATTCTTCTATTAAGTGTGCTACTCTCCTAGCCATGAAATCCCTTAATTTTTTTTTTTTTTATGTTCTATAGCTTCCTCTTCTTCCTTCCTTCGGATCTGAGTCTCTCAATCCAAGTCTTTCCTAACAAAAGTGCAAAAGGAGTGTTGTTCTCAACAAACTTAATGACCTCAAATTCTTCTTATGTCGATGTTCCATGAGCACTCATAGGTACATGAGTAAGTCTTCCACATAGGGTTATCATCTTTCCTTTAAACAATCCTATTCCTCCCAATGAAGGAACCATAGCAGGCTTTCCCAAAATTTCCCAAGTACTTTCTAGCATAATGTTCACCTGTGTTTCTGCATCCAATACACATACTATGTCAAAGTCTCCTATTCTTGTTTCTATGCGCTGCTTCTCTTTTAAGATCTTTGGTAAACTGATTTATTTGTGATCATTCAATGTTTCTTTCATCTGTAATAATATAGCCTCAGATTCTTTATGGTTCTTTAGCATATTCTTAGTCTCTTGACCTTCCAAAACTTTAGCAATCATTCTAGGGAAATCCAAAACTTCATGTCCGATAGATTTACAACAAAGAAAAATAGGACCTCTACCAAGGTATTCCTTAGCAAGATGTCCCGGTCTTCTGCAACTATAACAAAGAGTCAATCCTCTCTTTCTCTTAAATGATCCCCAACCTTTCTTGTACTGTGCACTGGGATCAAAGTGATGAACCTGCAAAAAATTATTTCTAGGATCTTGCATCCACTTGTCAGTCCAAAAATTATTTCTATGCATGGGAATAACATATCTTTCATTAAATTGATCCGATCTATTCATATCACATCTTCTTTCTTCTAGTTGTGCCCTAGTTTGCAGACTAGGACAAAATCTATCAAACATACCTAGATTCATACTTTCGAAACAAAAATTTCCACTTATCTTACCTTTATCAGAGCACAAAGCTTTAAGATATTACCTCTTTTCTTTAGATCAGACTTCTCTTCTTAGCATAGAACTTCACAAGTCAAGTAGAGTACTGCGCACTACAACAATAGATCTACGCACAAAGCTTTCTCTTTTCTTTAGTTCCCAACAATCACAGTTTCAGGTCCCGTCAATGGAACCATTTGTTGGCACAGGGGAAGACCCGGGGTTCAACGCTCCAACAATGCAGCAACACAACCCTAACTACCAGCCCTTTTGGCAACACCAGTGAAGAAGATGAAGTCTCACTTGAGGTAGAGGCAGGGGGGGTTGTAGGACTCAAGTGTCTGCAACCTAGCTGGGACACATATATGTGATTAAAACACTTTACATAGCACTTATCAATTAAATTTCATTAGTCTTTGACCCTTATTCACATCGCAGATAAAAACCTTAATTACAAAACAACGCCGTATTCAACAAGATCTAAGCATATCCAACCATTTAGCACATAACATCAATTAGATCTAGCATTCATTCATGTTATTAAGGACTAAGCTACTACATCAGATGCATCTAACATACATAAAGATTCAACACTAAGCATAAATCACATCAATAACACAAAGCTATAACAACACAAGATATATGTGGTTCACCCCCAGCATGGGGCTACGTCCACCAACTCTTTGTCTTCTTTATTATCTTATTTCAATATTCTTTCAATCTTCTTACAAGCACATATCCACAAAACCCAACTCCGCATAGGACATGAGATCTACACGTACTTCGCCAAATCCTCCTTTCCCGAGTTCGACACAACATAGAGCCTTCTTATAATCACTTGCACTTAACTCTGCAAATTCTCAACACATAGTATGCACAAAGTCTTCACAACTAATCGCACTTATCAACCTTTACATATATTGCACAAAGACAACTTAGATCTGATCGAAATCCTTCTTCAATCACCTAACTACTTATTTATAAATTCAAAAATGGGGCCTAAACATGGGTAAAACCATGGGCCAACATCCCATACCCGTTACATAATCCCTAAACCCAAAAATCCCATAAAAGGGGGTGATATCCCGGGATCTCCGCTTAGCCTGGGTGCTCTGTCTTTGGCCAGCCTGTCAAAGTCCTAAAAATGGTCAAACACGACCAAGGTTCTCCAAAACTTGGATGAGGTCAAACACTCTTGCTGAAACCCAAACTCATCATGAATGCATCCATATGATGTATTTCCAACTCGTGGATGATATTATGGATGAAAGTGTATTGGGATACTGAATCAAATGTCTCATCATATACAAATCTCTTTGTTTTTGAAAAACTTCTGGTTGCAAATCTCACTTTGTATTGCTTGATACTTCCATCAGCTGCATGCTTGATCTTATAGATCCACTTGGAAGTCACTATAGACTTCCCTTCTGGTCTCGGAACAATATCCCATACATCATTCTTTAAGATAGATTGATATTCTTCTATCATGGGACCTTGCTATACTTTCTCACTTGTAGCTTCTTCAAGACAAGAAGGCTCAAAATCAATGATGTGGCTCATGGCTGAAAGGTAGCTCGAAAATCTCTTTGGTCTCTTTCTTTCTCAAAATGTGCCTTGAGAGGCTACATGTCCCACTACCTCCTGTAGAGTTTGTTGAGCCTAGATAGGCCTTTTTATGTCCAACTGCAATATCTCCGGGGATATCAGCTAAAAAAACTGGAATAATGGTTGTCTCCCTCTGAACTAATGAAGGGAAGAAGGTAATGTCTCTTCCTTCTTCTAAATTTGTTTCAACTCCCTCTGAGTCAAGTAACTCCCTTTGAAGTCTAAAGGATAGATATCTTCTTTTTCTTGTTTGCTAGATATTTTATGTCTTCTCAGATGCTCTACTGACTCTAGAGTATTTTGATAACCTATGTACTATAATAATAAATCAATAAAGGTTGGAATCATGTACCATGGATAATGGTCCAAGTCATGAGGGCTCTCACACTAGAGATAATACCCTTCACTATCAAGGACGCAATAAATTATAGTTTTAATTGTTAAATCAACCAATTCACCCAGGTGTGAAATCATGCTCAAACTTGCATTTGGTTTAGAGGAAGTAATCTTGATCTCTCTTGTCTTCTTCCTTTTGAGGTGGGTTTGGATCAATGTCGGCGGTGGAAGATATTATCTTCCTTTATTCCTGGTAGGACAATTTCTCACATAGTGTCCATATTTGTCACATCTGAAGCACTGGATTTCTGTCATGTCTCTTCTATGATCATAAATTGAAGTTGATGAAGTCTTCTCATCTCTGAATGTTTTCCTGAAGTTTCTTTTGAATATTCCTCCTTTATTTGTATGAAGTGAAATAGCATGATTGTCATCAGGGGAGTATTCCACTCCTCTAGCTCTAAGTCTAAGTTCTTCTTGGGTACAGTCTGTCCACAGATGATCAAAAGTGGGTAGTTTTTCCCTTCCACTGATACTCTAAAGAAATGGTTCCAAGTGTTTTACAATATTATTGAGAGTGGACAAAACAATTTCTATGTCACATATGACTTCTCCAATGGAACCTAGCTGATCTCTAACATCTTCATAAAGAAGGTAGCAACTGTATCACCTTTTGTCATCTTGATAATTTGAAGATGGGATTTTAAGGTAAGGGCTCTGAGGGTGTTTTTAGTCTCAAAAATATTATTCAATGCTTCATAGATTTCATAATGTCTTCAATTTGGAAATACGAGGTAGGAGATGATCTCTTACTGAGTAGATGATTAATTTCCTTGCCTTGACATCATCTTCCTTTCTTATTTCCTTCTCTTAATCGAGAGTTGTCTCTGGTAAATTCTTTTGTATCACACTCAATAGGTCATCCTCTTCAAGGGTGATCTGAAGTCTTGACTTCCAGTAGCTGAATTTTCTTGATCCATCAAGTCTATCTTCCACCAAGGTTCCGTTCTTCATATTTTTCAAATTTCTTCACAAACCCCTGTTAACTAGGCTAGAAAACCTACGGCTAGGCTAGGCTAGAAAATTTAGTTTTTTTTGGGATTATGAATGCCAACAATAAGCCTTAAGAATGTCATAGGAATACCGGTGAGATGAAAATCTCCTTCAATGAGCTACATAAACCCTAAAACCAAAAACTCTGCAGAAACTTGCGAAACCTTAGAAACCCTAGGGCCAAAATAAAATAATCATAATTTTACTCTAAGAGTGTCTGGAGGTGCACTGGAGAAGGATGTACTCTCCTATGCCAAATTTTTCCTCAAGATCCAAGTATTAGGAGCTAAAAAACCTCAGAAATGGAGGGCCACATGGAATTGCAACAAGCCTTAGAGTCCGTACAGAACTGTAGAAGAGAAGGAAAACTAGCTTTAAATGCTTGTGCATGGGTTCTTCAAGACCTATGCTCTGATACCATGTTGATTTTTCATTAATATATTCTCAAGTATGAATTCCATTCCATTTTTATCATTTTACTTGAACCATAGACATTTGCAGTTTCACCATTAACAATTTGTTGCAATAACCAAGATCACAAGAATAAATACCATGCACAAGTACACAAGAAGTATCCTGGGAAACCCTTAACAACAAGGGAATAAAACCCAACCAATCCTTTTCTATATTCTTCAAGAGAAGGACCTCCCACACCATAAATATAGAACACAAAAAGGTGCTCACAAAACCTAGAAAGCTAGTGCCCAAGAGAGGTGCACTTTTGCTTAAGAACAAGTACTTGCTGAAATTTTGAAACTCCCACTTGTGTTATATTTCATCAATGGGGAAATTACCTTTATTTATATTAGAATGAGCATATCAAAAGTAGCATCTATTGGAAAAATAGGGCCGACCTCAATAACTCACAATATAATTAATAATTACAATTAATTATCTTTTACATTAATTAGATTTCACTTTATGGTGGGGCCGACCTGTACCCTTTACATCACAAATAAGGTTACAGGTAAGTCTGACTCTTGGACAACATAGAAGAGATGTCATACACCCACTAGTACTCAACCACTAGGGACACATCCATCTGTGCTTAGCCACAGGGACTTCCACATCTCTATCTCACTGTGTCTCATAGGAGAATCACACTCACTAGTGCTCAGCCACTAGGATCACATTCACCTATGCTCAACCATAAGCACGTCCTACTCAACAGATCTCTTTCTCACTACGTCTCACAGGAGAATCATTTGGAGTATCACATCATATCAAATCTCTGCACATAGGAGACTAGTACATTGTTTCATCTCCGTCTCATAGATAATGACACACCCAACTCATGGGCTTCCTCACCCCACATAGGGGAACACAATGATCCATCTCCATCTCAGAGAGGAACCACACACCCATCTCATGGTCACTCCCAAATCATGGGCGTCCTCACCCCACAAAGGGGAACACAACATTCCTTCTCCATCTTAGAGAGGAAAAACACACCCATCTCATGGGCACGCCCAACTCATGGGTTTTCTCTCAGGGAGACTTACTCAGTCTGTGTCCTGGAGGATGTCTCACGCAACTATAATCATCAACATTATTAATAAAATGCAGAACGAGATAACTAGGCTAAGAAGGGGAGATAATTAGGTGACAAATGCAAGAATTCCATCCCTAAAGAAAAGAAGGAACCCTCCCCAAGAAAATAGAGTGAGGTTTGGGAACATGGATAATCCACAAAGACCAAGAGTTCCCAAACAACCTACTCCTAATGCCATTGTCCTGGGTGATGCGTATGGTGAGAAAATAATTGAACAAGAGATTTATTACTCACCTAATTAAAGTTATGAAATTGTGTAGATGGATAGATGTGAGACGTCTATGTATATATTTGAAGAAGGAGACAACAATGCTAATTCACAAGAAAATATCGCTCAGAAAAGAGGATTTGTAGATAGACCAAAAAATAAATGCAATTTTGAAAAAGAGAACCAAAAAGAAAAAGAAAAAGAAAAAACAAATGAGAAAAGAGGAAATGAGAAAGTGACAGATAACGTTGGAAGTAAAAGGCAACACATAATGTCAAACTCAACTGAAATTACATATAATGTCGTAGATGATTTAATTAAATTAAGGATAACTTTTCCCTTACAGAAGTGGTGAAGATTCCCTAGAAAATACAATACATTTTGAAATTGTTGGATGATCCATCTGAAAGAGAAGAATCTATTGTTACCAATCCAAAACAAAGCTAGAGCCAATGAACTTCCAAGTTGATATTCAATATTCCTCCCTTTTACATTTTAATCGAAAATTATGATGTTGCACTACATAATTGCTTAGTTGACAGTGACGCGACAAATAATATCATGCCACTGGTGGTCATGGAGGAATTGGGCATGAGTTTCACCAAGTATTATGAAACCGATGAAAGAATATATGCAATTGATTCTAGAAAAGTGCCAGCTTATGGAGAGATAAATTACTTTTATGCTTGGATTATGACAACCCCCCATATTATTATAGTTTTCAATATTATTGTGGTAGACCTTTCTCCAGCATATGGAGTTGTATTGGGAAGAGATTGGACATCTGTGATCGAGGGATATATAATGAACGATAGAAGTTGTATGATGCTGCTAGGAAAATAAGGGGCAATGATTAAAGTTCTCTGTGAACCTAGAAAACCCTTCTCTTTCAAGAAGAAGGACAATGAATTGATGGAGGATTATATAGATGCTGGGATTAGAAACTATGCTATCTTAGACATGGAACATAATGAAATCATAGAGAAAGTGCAAGACATGGAGAATCAAGAATGCATGTTTGAAGTCTATTGGAGGATGTCATTCGATGGATCCTGTTCCAACTCTGGGAGCGAAGTTGGGATTGTTCTTATGAGTCCAAATAAGGTTGTGCATTTGGATGCTATTAGAATGAAATTTACATGCACTAATAATGTGGCAGAATATGAATCCTTGATTTAGGGGATGATCCTTGAACAAGAAATGAAAATAGAACATCTAATAGTAACTAGCGACTCAGATTTGGTGACCAATCAGGTTACCCAGAGGTATAAAATAAAAAAGGAAAGACTTAAGTTATACTTCAAAAGAGTTAACGAATTGATAGAATATTTCAGTTCCTTCAACATTTATTTCATTCCAAGGTATAAGAATCACAAGGCATATTCATTAGCCTTGGCGGCATCATTGTCAAACCAAGACAATATCCAAAGAAAAATGTCTTTCCATGTAGAAAGAGTATTCCGAACGTGTGTGCCCGATAACATTGAATATTTGAAAGTGTTTGAGAATGATGAACAACTGGATTTTTTTTTGAACAATGATGATGATGAAGATGATCACTTGTTTGTTGTCCACAAAGTTTGTATACAATCTGAATCTCTTTTTACGAAATATGATCATGCTAAGAATCTCCTTGAAGATGTTTCAATTCGGAAAGTGCAAGAGACAAGAAAAGTCAATATTGGAACTGATAGTTCCCTGAAACATGTCAACTTGGGAGTTGATTTCACCACTGAGGAAGTTGATCAATATGTTTCCTTGTTTAAAGAATACATTGATGTGTTTTCTTGGACCTATGATGATTTGAAAGCTTATGATAAAACTATATTCCAACATATCATTCCTTTGAGAGAAGAAGCAAATCCTGTAAAGAGAAAAATAAGGATGATGAATCCCAAACTGAAACCTCTGGTCAACATTGAATTGGAGAGGTTGAAGAAGGAATGAGTAATTTATCCCATTATACACTCTGACTGGATTTCAAATCCCATGATTGTAAGAAAAGAGACCGGGGAAATCCATATGTGTGTTGACTTCATAGACCTTAACAAAGCAAGCATAAAGGATAACTTTCCTTTACCTAATATGGAGTTCCTTCTCCAACAAGTCACTGGATCAGCTTGCATTTCCATTTTGTATGGTTTTTATGGATATAACCAAGTCTTGGTGGATGAGAAAGATAGGGGAAAGACGACATTTATCACACCTTGGGAGACATATGAATATGCTAGAATTCCCTTTGGTTTGAAGAATGTTAGAGCCACATTCTAGAGGGCCATGGATCATGCATTTAGCGGACTGATAGGAACATTTATGGCATATTATCAAGATGACTTGACAATGAATTCAAAAACAAGGGGTGATCATATCCATCATTTGAGATTTTTTTTGAAATATGTAGATTATATAGTGTCTTTCTAAATCCAAAGAAATGCTTGTTCATTGTAAATCGAGGCAAACTGTTGGGCCACATTGTGTGCAAGGAATTGATTTACATAGATATGGAAAGGTTAAAGAAATAAATGATCTCAACCCATCGACATCCAATGAGGGATTCCAATCATTTTTCGACAAGATCAATTTTGTGCGAAGGTTTTTTCTTGACTATGAAAGTATCGTAAAGACGATCAATTTGTTTTGAAAAAAGGAGAAAAGGTTCAAATGGAAAACATATACTCAAGAGGATTTCAATAATATCAATGGAGCAATCACCACAACTCCAGTCCTCATTAGTTTGGATTTTCAAAGGGATTTCATTGTCTATTCATTTTCTACAGAGATAGTTGTTGCATCTATTCTTACTTAGAAGAATACCAAAGTTGAAGATATCCCAATAAGTTTCATGAGAAAAACCCTACATGACTATGAATTAAGGTATTCAAAACTATAAAAGCAAGCCTTGGATCTAGTAAAAGCGGCAGCGCACTTTCAGACGTACATATTGAACTCCCATGTTATTTCCCATGTTCCCTCATCACCAGTGAAGATGCTTCTGAATCAACAATTGAGGGAAGGGAAATGGGCTAACTGGCTGGAAAAGATACAAGAATATGATATTGAGATTAAACCTTTAAAGGATATCAAAGGACAAGGTTTATGCAATCTCATCATGAATAGTGATTCTGTGGATGGATTGATTTCATTTTTAGTAGGAGAACCATTGGATGATTCATAATGGTACGTGGATATTATATTCTACTTAAGGTCCAGACAATTTCCTACCACCATGAAGCCCAAGGAGTGAAGAACACTGAAGATGAATGCAAATCAATATGTGTTGATCACTGATATATTGTTCAGGAGGAATTATGATGGTATACTACTGAGATGTGTTGATGAAAATCAAGCCCAAGAACTAATGAGAGAATTCCATGAAGGAATATCCAGTGGACACTTTTCACCTACTACAACTACCCACAAGATAATAAGGGCTGGATTCTACTGGCCATAAATATTCAGAGACTTATATTCCACAATAAGGAAGTGTGTATCATGCCAACAATTTTCATGAAAAATGAAGAGATCCATGATGCCTTTACAACCCATAATTGTAGAACAACCATTCTCCCAATGGGGACTTGATGTTGTCGGTCCAATTAATCCGAAGTCTAGCAAGGGACATGTACATTCTCATGACTACAGATTATTTCACGAAATGGTCAGAAGCAGTGGCATTAAAGAAGGATGATTCTGAAGAGCTAATTTAGTTCCTCAAAGATAATATTCTTTCGAGATTTGGTGTCCCAGATAAATTTATCACAGATAATGGTTCGATTTTCAACGGGTTGAATTTTATAGAGTTTTGCAAAGAATATAGAATTATCATGGGTTAATCATTGAATTATTATCCACAAGGTAATGTCCTTGCTAAATACACAAATAAAACCCTTATTCATATACTGAAGAAAACCACCGACAAAAACTAAAGGAATCGACATCTGAAGCTAACTAATGCATTGCAGGCAAGCAAAATAACTCCAAAGGACAACACTGGGATGTCCTCTTATACATTGGTTTATGGGAAAGAAGCGAAAGCCAATTATCCTCGAGCTCAATGCATTGAATTATGTGGTTAATACCAAAGATATAGAAGAGAGTTTACCAATCCAAAGGAGGATCAACAAGTTGTTAAAATTGGAAGAAGAATGAAGCAAAGTCTTCAATTGAACCTCTCAAAGGTAGGAGACTGTCAAAACATATTTTGATTAGAGCACAATTGTAAATAATTTCTAGAAGGGAGAACTGGTGTTACTTTGTAACAAGGCCAAGGAGAAACCGTCGATGCATACAAATTTATAAGTGCTCTGGATTGGACCATACATCATCAAAAATATTTTGGGTTTTATCTCCTATATGATCCAAGACATGAAGGGTAAAATATTAATTCTTCCTGTCAACGAGCAACATTTGAAAGGTTTCTTCCCATAATAATTTCTCATTCTCATTGTACATAATTTTATTTTTCAGTTTGTGTATTCTTACTTTGAATCCATAACCCAATAGGTGGAAGCACATGGTCATGAAAGGTTCTGGATTCTTGAAAACCCACACGGGGTTATCATCCCACAGTTGGAGCCAGTTGTTGAGATCAATTCCCACTTTCAAAATTTTCCTCCCCTTTTCTGTTTTCCCAATTTATTTTGTCCATTTATTTTCCCTCTTCTATACTTACCCAAATTCTTGTTTTATTTTCTACCTTCTATTCTCCCTTTATAGTTACTATACTTATTCATTTTTCCAAAAATGACGGGTTTGTGGGTTGGAAGAAATGAAGATCCTAATCTCCATTCACAATACCATATCATGAGTCCAACCAATCGCCACATTATCCTATACTTAGTTGTTTCTGTAGTCGCGGGTTCCTGGGTTCAAGCTTTCATATCCCATGTTCCATGATATACATTTTTCACTAAAGAGATCTGCGATCTACATTTTGACCATTAGACTCCCCAAGATCCTAAGAATCTCATCTCTCCTATATTGAGTCCAACCGACCGCGTTACAACACTTAGCCACTTTTTGACCTTTCACAATGGCAGTTCACGGGCTGGCGGTTTCATAAAATTTCCTAAATCCTAATTGTTCTCGTCCTTCCCCGCCACCTTTGCACTTTTACCAATATGAAGTTAGTATGGTTTAATGTTAATAACTCATTATGCAGGTTCCGTAAAGATCGTAATTAACAAGTGAAGGGCTCGAGGAGAATTCTCATTAAACCACTTTAAAGGGTGATTTGTGATAGATTATATTATCTCTCTCAAGCACTCATTTCAAATATTATATGGATTAAAAGAACACTCTCGTCAACTTATAGCAGCAACAACTCGACAATAGTTCTGCGGAGATACTTTGAACATTTTTGGACATGAGTACCAGAACTTTCAGTGGACTAGAGAATATTCTTACAATTCATCCTCGTCTGCTCAGTAGGAAGTGATTTGGATATCCAGAATTGCTTGTTCAGGTTGTTTTCCTAAGGTCTTCTACTTCAAGGAACTGGTTGCATGGTGCACTGAGAAATATATACCAAGTCAATGGATTATTCAACTTCAATACCATTCTCCCATCTCTCTTTCACCTCAAGTGTTCTTGTAAATTGTTAAATCTCCTAGAGCCAATGCTCACTTTCAAAGGTGAAGATTGTAGGGACTTCTAAAAAAATCATGACAATGACCTAGACCTCTTTCCTAAATTCTTGGAGAATCTCGTGGCCATCCCTGAAGATATCACCAGGAAACTCGTTTAAAAACCCCTTTTGGGAAATTTCTTGGTTATTCACTAGGGTGACAGGCCAAGAAAATACAACCAGTATTTCCCATATGATTCTTTATATCTTATATATTGCTGTAAAGGAGCAAGCTGTTTTTGATTGAGGAAAATTGATTTCCATTGAAGTCTGTTCCCAATTGTCACAATACAAAAAATATAATAAATTCTTCATGGCCTCTTATTTGGTATTTGTGATACCACATTGCTCTCAACTTCCTAAATTGTCTATCTGCAAGAAGGTGAATTGTGAATTTGACCAAATGACCTTTTGGTACCAAGCGTTGTGGAGGCACAAATATTCCTTGCATTTTTATGAAGTTTTTAATGACTTTGTCTTAGTTTTTAAAGGATTTTTGTTTGGAAAAGATACTCCCAGAATATCTGCCCAGGCAAGTAAATTCTTGGATAATAAGGGGAGGTTGGAGCAAATGGAAAATTAGAATGTTATCAGGGTTTTCGGTGCTAAGGAAAATCCCTCCTTTCTTCCATGTCATATATCCAACCGAATTTTTATTATAGAAGTTGCAAGGAAATATAATTTATGGTTTTAAATTTATACCCTTGCCTTGGAAAATTGGGGACTTTGTATTAAAAAATATGAACAAAATCGATGAATTTGCAAACCACTTCCACAATCTGAATCTCAAGTATTCTAAAAGGATAAAAGGGTTTGACCATAATTTTTTTTTATTGGAACATATGTTAGCAATGGGATTTAGCAATTCATTTATCCATACTGTTCTAGGAGAAGAAAACAATAATAACTTGGGTGCTCCTACTCACGATGATGGTGACTTGGAGACGGTACTCAATACCAATAAATTTTACAAGTAGAAAGGAAAGGGTCCCAATGAGAAGACTGCCCAGTCCTCAACTGTTACTCCTAAGACTAAAAAATCTTGGAGTAGTGCTCCAACAACCCACCCATCTAGAAAAGTGATCAACAATAGTTTAGGTAGAGGAAGAGAAAAGAAACCCCCTTCGGGAAAAATTGAAAGATCACATAAACTTCCTTTGAGGAAAAAGATGAAGAACATTGTACAAGAGGAGGAAGAACATCACGTCAAAAGTGACATCAACAAATTCTCCTTCGAAGATATGGAACTCAAAGCAGGCATCGAGAAAATGTTTCCTAACATTGATCATCCAGGAGGCACAACCCACCAGATTCTGTCATTGTAAATTATTGAGAATGAGACCTTCGATGAAGAAGAGTCATTTGTATTTCAAAGAAATATGTTTGATAGCGAATCTAAGAAGTTAATTATTGAGAAGAGTGATGTGAAGGATAAAAAAATAAAATCTCGTTCATAGGTTAACCTAAGAAATATGCGGCCTTCCCATATTTCTAGAATCCATAGAGAAACCAAGGATGCATTGGACGACTCCATTGGTGGTCTCGAAGAAGAAAATACAAAGTTAAAGGAGAGGATTAAGGAACTAGAAAATACCTTAATTCCTCTTCCACTCTTTGCCAACCCTTTGGAAATTGTTGGACCCACCACACCTGCTCCTAAATTTAAAGGATCCTCAAGCTTAATTACATCAACCAAGAGTTATGTGGAGAATAATATCAAGAAAATAATGGAATTGATCACAAAATCTTGGCAAATTTCAAAGAACATGATTTATTTTGGCTCGAGGGTGTATGTCTTTCATGAGTATTTTCAATCCGACCTAAAAAATGAAGAAGATTTTTACCTTGATGCTGTTGTAACCTTTGGTGTTAAAGTTTCCAACATGATAGAGCTAAGGAGAATAGAGGAGGATATTCCCTCTCCAAGTTGGATCAAACAATTGAACACATGTTGAAAAGAAAAGATAAAAAACTTGAATAACATTGTTTAAATATGTAGCCAAGCCATATCAAGGAGGGATGAACTATTCAAAAGACTCATGAAGGTAGACTTAGCTGGATGCAATAACGAAGTACAAGATCCCAAGTTGATCCTCAACTTGTTGTTCCTAACAAAGAAAAAATTTGATGAGCAAGTTGAGAACTTTAAAGGGTTGTCCATTGAAAAGTTCTATGGCATACTTGAATATAATGAGGATGACATAAACAATTGGCTAGTGGACTACTATGTGAAAAATTAGGACATTGAAGAAGCATTACATGGCATTTCCCTTGATCTGAGAGACTTGGAGGGAGAGATGTTCAACATCAAAATCTAGTATGAAATCAACGTGGCACCAATGAAAATTTACATCGAAGAATCGTTCAAGAAAGCTATCGATAAACTGACCAATGAAGGGCAAGAAACAATTGAGACGGTTCTTGTAACTGTTGATGAAAATGATAAGAGAACATCAAGAAGTAAGTGAAAACAATGAGAGACCATCATAGTAAGTTTATGCTGATCATATGCTTCCTTTTCTTTATCAATTCCTTCATCTAGTTATTCCACCTGTTTCACTAGAAAGGTTTAACCGAAGGCTGATAACTCCTCTTTTCTTCTTACCAGGTCTTGTTGTTCTTTTACCACTCACCGTCTTCCTTCTAAACTCTTATTTCTTATATTTATTTGCTTTATGGTCCACAGGAGCCCCAATCCTAATCTTTAAGACAAACACATTTAAAATTTCAAAGAATATGTAACAGAATATATATCTTTTAGAAATTTCAATAGAGCTACTTTGGGAACAATCTCGATTGTTCTTTGTAACCCTGTTTTCAGAATATAAATTATTTGAGGTTGATCTATCATTATCTTTTTTTGAGATTCCCATGTTTCCACTTTGTTAAAGTTCTCTTATTCATGTAGATCATCTTCTTTTTATTTTATGTGATCATAAATATTTATCTTAAACTATGATGGATTTGAGGAAATTTCACTTATTTACTTTAAATGTGTGAAGTGTATGATTCCTGGCCCTTTCTTAGGAACTTTATTTAAATGGAAAACAAAAACATTTTCCTTTTATTTTCTTGCAATATTTATTTTTCCTTGAATTACTGTGACAAACTTCTGTCAAGTCCCACATTTTGAATATGTATAGAAATCCCAGGAAAATCTAAAGAGGAGTACCACCTCTATAAAAACACAGGGGGGTTTACATCCTCGTGAGGTTTTTGTTTTGGTCCTAACAGATTCAAGTGTCAACATGCCCATACTCCTAGAAATGTTCCCCTAGATTTGTCTTTTCCTACTCTAACACTACCGCGCCTTCCTCACTCAAGCTAGTGCCTCCAAGCTCCTTAGCGCCATTATCATCTCACTAATGTGCCCATCTACAAGCCTTTCCTCAAGCCTTTCTCCTCCCTTCACAAGATGCACTCAAGTTTCTTGAAGATGTGCCTCCCTCTAGATTTGTGCCCCTACTCTCAAGATGCTCCCTCCATCTAGCTCACACACAAAACCTCCATGAAATCCTCTCCAAATTGGCTTGCACCATCCATGAAAAAGTGCGCCCTAGTTTTCTCCTTCAAAACCTCTCTCTTCACTTCTCTTCTCCCCACCCAAATCTCTCAGATGATCTAGTGAACAATGAGTCTCATCCTTACCTTTTTTCCTCCTCTAGCCTCTCTTTGGCCAAACCCTAAAAGATCAATGACTTAGATTAGATCTAGCCAAGTCTAATCAATGGGTGAGATCACTTCTCATAAATCTCACTTATAAACCTACTTTACTTAAGTTTCCATAGTTTTCTTTATGTACCCTCTTTGTGAATTAATTGTCACTTTATGGCTTAAGTGACAAATTTCACTTTATGACTTAAATCTCCTACATCAATGTGAAATTGGAACATAAAGTAAATGTATACAGGTAATAGTCCCCCCCTTTGTGTTTAGAGACTCACAAATGAAAGGGTACCACTTTCCAAGGTACCTAAATCTCAGTAGTCCCTCTTACCGAGGAAAGTTTCACTCACCCCTCCAATCTTGACCCTGCAGTGGACATCGTTTTCTGCTGGAAAAAACTCAATGAGTATGGTTGTAACCTGATCATCAAAAGTGGCCTCTAACTCTAATCTTCTCAACCTGCATGATCTCTAGATGGAAGGAAGTCCATATTCACCTATCCAATATCTCCTCGAATCATAGTCCTTGATCCAAGCCTTAATATTGACATCTCACCAAAGGTATCTACCTTGGCATCTCACCAAGGATCTCTACCTTGGAATCTCACCAAAGGTCTCTTGCTCTTGGCATCTCATAAAGAGTCTCTTGATATTGTAATCTCACCAAATATCCTCACCTTGGTTTCTCACCAAGGGACTTCCTCTTAAAGAGGAATATGAAATCGATTTGCTCGTCTCCATAGCCAAGTGTGACCCAAACCTATATGAAATTATGAAACCGAAGTTGTCCTGGGTGGACCAGTCACCCTTGGATATGGTGTACTTGATAACTGAGTTTTCATCCCATGAGATACAACAATATAAATCCATGGGACCCCCTCAATGTTTCTACACACCAACTGCTGGATGGTGTCTCAATTATCAAACAACAACCTATGAAATCTATTGGAGTTACTTCACACACACCTAGGATTTATTTTTCCTAAGATTTTTCCTTGTTTATTAGTTATAATTAGTCATTATCCAGTTTTTATAACCCTAAATTGCACTAAACATGCATACTTGGCATCAAACCATCTTACTTTCTATCTTTGATAAGCCATCATTTAATAACTCTTCTGAAAAACCATTTTCTTGAATATGTACGAAGCGAGTGAGTCCAGAGACCAGAGTTCAGGAGGTGCCATCAACAAAATAATAATTTGTTTCACTGAGGCGGGTACACCCATGCTTGGGATGAAATAAAATCATGGCTACCAATCAAATACACTACAGATCCATGTCATATAACTATATAAAGTGTATACACAAGCAATACACAATGGATCTACATCTCAAAATCAAAAGATATACATTTATAGTATCCATCTTTAAGAAGCTAATGACACCTGATGGCTGGAGATGAGGCCTTTAGAGCTCGAGAAACAACTTCGAGATCTTCAAAACTTGGGTAGGAGTGTAATATTAGTGTACGACTTCACTACCTCGAGGTGTTCAATGGCTCGTCGAGAACATACAGGAGGATCTTGGTGATCAGGCAGAGAACTTCATTGATTTTGAACAAGGACTTGATTGGTCTTTCGGGGTGGCCGGACATGAGGACAAGAGACAAACTGCAAAAGGGCCGACTCAAGTTTAGTAAAACTTCCCTTGAACAAAAGCATGACAAATGATGAGACTCAAGCATCATGGTATTGACATAAGTTCATGATGTTGGAGGCAACACGAACTCTCCATATGTTTGGAAGGATAACCAAATAGAGGAGGATACATCTCTATGTACCGAGAACAACTTCCTAAGGTCATATTAAATCCCAGATCTTGAGGAACAAACAAAAGGATGTGCTTTTTCCAGGGCAACTCATTGTGCTGCCAATAAAAATAAAATACTTTTCCCTTCCTCTTTTTGGGGTATATTTGATTTTTTTTGTCTTTTTCAATAATTTTGGAAATCTTGGAAAAGAATAAAAGAATGCTACATTACAGAGGAGGAACGAGTGTCACAAACATACTAGTTCCAAGCACAAGGAACACACTGATGCTCAGAGCAAGGAGACATATGCAGGAAAATGACACTTGAGAAAAATCCTCCATGGGTCAAGGTGTCAAGACGCAGAGGCAAAGTGCTACAAGGCTTGCATATAAGGCATGCTTTAGATGGTTAATTTGAGAGCAACATGGAGCCGACATTAGGCCAAAGATACAGGAATGCAAATGCAATTAATAAGACACAATGATAACGTCCTTCGATGTAATTTTAATGGTCCCAGAGAAGGTAAGCTCGATGTTTTTTAATTTTTAGAGAATCTGAAAAAGCGTAAAAGGAGACTCCACTGGGGTGCCTTTTCTAAGGTAGTCTAGTCGGTTCGAAAAAGGGGTAAACTAGCACTGAAAATTCGTCTATTCAAAACCATTTTAATGAGTGTGACAAAGACAAGATCACTCAACAATATTTTCATATTTAAGGAGTCTGAAAAGAGCTTAACTATGGACTCCATAAAGGATGTTCTTCTGGACCAATTTAACGAGTGTGAAGGAACAAGATCACTCGACGATCTTTTCAATTTTAGGTAGTCTGAAAAGAGATTAACTATGGACTCCATAAGGGATGTTCTTCTGGACTGGTTTAACAAGTGTGAAGAAACAATCTCACTCAATGATCTTTTCACTTTTAGGGAGTCTGAAAAGAGCTTAACTATGGACTCTGTGGGGGTTCCTTTTTCGCAAATTTAGTCCCTCAGGCCCAAAAAAGGATTAAACTTATACCTGAGAATACTCTTCTAGTGAACCAAAGTTCCTAGAGTATACCTTTGTTCGTACAGTTGACCATCCGGATCGAAAAAGGGGTAAACTATCTCCGGACATATGTGCCTTCAAATTTTAGTTTGGCGAGCGTGAAGGACAACAAGATCACTCAACAATATTTTCATTTTTCGAGAGTCTGAAAAGGGCTTAAAGAAGACTCTAGGGGGCTATGAATCATGTATGAAAATGGTTCAGGTAGAGCCCACTGCTAGGATTAGACCAAGAGTCTCTTCGATAGTCAACTTGGAAAGTCTCCCAAAAGGGAAGAAAACACAAACCACAGTGTAAGTCCTCCCACGGTATAGAAATAATAGTCATGGTGTTAGGTACCTATACCAGATCAAAGGTCATTCCAATCAAAGGAAACCATATTAGATATTGGAGGGGGTGTACTTAGAACGAGTGGAATGCCCCCTTGTTCTGACAGTACTGAATTGGAAATGCTAAAAACATAGTTGGTATACACATAACTCTCCAAGATAAGAGTGGGATTAGCTAAAGACTGCATTGGCGTGACCACTTTGGTAGACTCAACACTCTTCAAGAGAAGAGTGGGATCATCTAAAGACTACGTCGGCATGACCACTTTCTCAACCAATGGTTGAATAGGCTGCGAGACTACATGGTTGAAAGGCACCTCACCTCGCAAAAGAGGAGTGGGATCAACCGATGACTGCATCGACGTGACCACTTTCTCAACCAATGGCTAAATAGGCTGAGAGACTACATGGTCTATAGGCACCGCACCCCCCAAAAGAGGAGTTGGATCAGCCGATGACTGCATCGACATGACCACTTTGTCAACCAATGGTTGAATAGGATGTGAGGAAACCACAAAATACTCAGAATTAAAAGAGCTTGCAGACAGGGACCACAATATTTTTACTTCTAGAATGCCAGGGCATAGATGAGTAAGGTGATCTCCCTTGCAAATATTACAAGGAAACTTAGGCTTACGTCCTATTCATCTAGGTTTTTCAATAGAATCAATTCCCCCAACATGACTAGCAGTGGCTGGTTGCACATCTCCAACATGACTTGCATAGGTTGGTGATGGATCAATAACATGACTCACAGTGGCTATAGACCTATTGCCAATATGAATACTAGTGACTAGAATTTTTCCCCCATCATGACTTGCAGAGGTTGGGTGCTTTCCTCCAGCATGACTTGCAGAGGATGGGTGCTAGTCTTCAACATGACTTGCAGAGGTCGGTGACCTATCTCCAACGTGACTCACAGAGGTTGGTGATATATCACTCGTATGAATCGCATTGATGAGGCTCATGCCCCTATCATGAATTGCATAGGTTGGGTGTTGGTATTCAACGTGACTTGAAGAGGTTGTTGACCTATCTCCAACATGACTCATAGAGGTTGGTCATTTATTCTTCCTATTCTTCCTCTTTCTACTTCGTTTAGACTTCCGGTTAATAGTAACTTTACTTTCACTAGAGGCAGGAGAAGGAGGAGGGGAAGACTTTGCTGATGAAGGAACATCAACATGGTGCCCATGACATAAATTTCTTAACTGAGAAGATTCAAGAGCATTCGAGACATTTGGAATGGTACCCAACCAGACCGGTAGTCCCACATTTAACCCAGGTGTTACCCATGATTTTGGTCATGATGATGATGTATTGATGATGGTGTACTCAGGCTCTTCATAAGAACTTTCTCCTGAGAAAAGTTACTTTCTTCTCTTTCCAGAAATCTCATTTCTTAAGAAGGTTCGTAGGCTGCCAGTATATTTTCCTACGAGAATGCCTGATTTTTGCAGGCTGCCTTAAGACAGGGTGCGAGAAGTTCACACTGTGTTGAACTGCTAGGGTGCGAACTCTTTATAAAGCAAGGAAAAAGATGAATTCTCGATGCTTCTAGAAGGGAATCTTCTAGAAGGATGGGTTGGCATTCAAATGGTTATCCTAGTACTGGATTCCCTGATATTTTGGGATCATTCTTATCCAAGTAACTAATTCATTCTCTCCTATATATTGCTGGAATTCTCATGGAAAAGGTTAAGCAAGATTCATTAGAGAATTGGTGAAAGAATTGTGTGAAGGACTGAAGCTACAACAACTTGGAAACTCCAACAAGTTTATCCAAAGGAGTTGATCTTCTTCATGCAAGTGAGCAAGTGTGTGTGTCGGAGCCAAGGGCCATCGAAAGGAAGTTTGCGACATCAAGGCTCATGCTGTAATCTTTACTTTCCATTAATATGATACAGTAGCATGTCCCTTTCCCATAAATATAATTCCACTTTATTGTATAATTCCTTGATCATATGCATAGATTGACTGTTGAATAGATTGTGATTTTTTTCACTTTGGTTGGATTGTGTTGTCTTGGTCTTGGCTGCACGAGAGCACTGGAGCGAAGTGGGAGCAACAAAGACCATAGGATGCGATAATAAGGTATGTTATTTGTTCTTGACTCCTATTTAATTCAATGGTAAAAATCTAGGGAAAGAGTCATGTTCTGTCTTGCTTTGTTCTAGATCCAGGTGGATCTAGGGAGATCGGTTAGTGTCCACACCTACGGATTTATCTAATAACACCAGGAATGTACAAAGTGGCCATCAAAGGGACACCAACGTTTCTGAAGAAAGGAAAAGCACAAGAATCCCCTTGCGAAGGGGTTCCTTGGTTGGTATCATCCAAAACTTTAGCCATGAAGATATTATGTACAGGTTCTCCCCTTGCGAGATCGTTCAAGTCCGTAAAAGTCTCACACACTAACTTTGAAGAACCAATGTTATCAAAACAACAACTATAAAGAGGCGGCTCCATGTTTCTAAGAGGAAGACTGAAAAGTCCTCACTACCAAAAGAGTTGGAGCTCTACCACCCTAGGTCAGAGACCCAAAGAAATGATTGACTAACTCACTATGGAAAACTAGGTACCACAGAGCACACACTAAAAATTCCTAAAGGAAAATCAAGCAAACGACTAACTAGTTGGAATAATAGTTACACAAACCAACACTGGAGAAACTTACTGGTGCAAGTGAAACTCGAATATAGAAGAACCCTCCAGTTATAATTTTCAAAGCATGGACTGAGGTCTTTCCTAGGTACCGTGGTATACCCCCGTAGTCACCTATGTAAGTCCCTGATGTATAGGAAACTAGGTTTCCAGCTCGTGAACAACTACCAGGCGGGTACAGTCGACATTCAAGAGGACCGCAATGAGCAGGGTATCAAGCCCAAAACCTATCAAGGGTATCGAAATCAAGTGTTCTAGAAGACGATTGAGGACCTCAAACAGATTTGAGACCCATGAATCTCCATGGCAAATGCGATCAACGTAATCCCAAGACAAGTCCTCTATATGCGTTCCTCCGCTATGATTGGTCCGACTTTGGAGGGGTTATCTCTGCTACCTTTTTGCATGCGACGTCCTGTTTAGCCCCTATGTTAGAGGGAGGTCCCAGATAGTTTCCATGTTACTGGACTTTAACACTCCCTAACTTAGTCTCCAATGTTTGGTTTAACGGCCTTGAAGAGTTTCCTCTCCAACCTAATTCAAGGCCCTAACCCTAAACTAGTTGGTTGACCTACAAACATAAAAGTCTAGTTATTTTTAACTAGCGTTATTTTTACTGGATTGATTTACTAAAAAAGGGAGCGATAGTGAAACTTATGTTGTTAGTCCTCTTACGAAAAAAATAAACTTATAAGAAAACTATCAAAGAGTGATTATCTTTCTTATTTTCTTTTGAAATTCTTTTAAAATTAGAAGAAAACACAACACTATGCTAATTTCTTTTTATTTTTTCAAATAAAAATGCAAAGCAGATGCCAAGAAAGAAAGAGACCTAACAAGCTAAATTTTTTATATTTTCTTCCAATCAAAGTAGAAATAACAAAAGATTCTAAAAGAAACTGATGAAAAACAAAATGCAACTCATTTTTATTAAAATTTCAAGCTAAAAATAAGTTAAAAAAGCTAGGAAACACAAGAAATATTTGATAAACAAAAGATATACCAAGGTCATACCTAGGATACAAAATGCTATAACAGAAACAAGGACTAGATCTAGAAAACCCCTCAGAAGTATGACTTCTGACAGGGAAGAGGATGAATGCCTCTTCTTTAAAAAAGATTTTCTCAACACAGGCACGGTACTGACACTTCAACAGCCTGCGTATGTACGTGGGCTGTCCAAAGGTAGGGTGCATATGTATGTGTGAAGACCCACTATAGGACGTGCACACCTTTGTAACTTATAAAAAAAAATGAAAATTAATAGTCAAGCAAACCAGGCAGGGAGTACTGGTATTGAAGAATAGAATCCCTTAAAGACACAAAACTTACAAAAACTCAAAAAAATTAATTAAACTAATTAAAGCACCCAAAAGAATATCCCCTAAAAACCCTAGAGGTCTCCCCAGTATGGTCGCCAATTCTGATGTAAGTGGGAAAACCCCCTACATATTACACTAGGGTTCTAAAGTGTAGGCATAACTAACCGTCTAAAGTCTCCCACTTTTAACAACTATCCCGACATTACCCCACAATCATACATAAAAAGAAAAGTATAGGGATCCGATAGTCCTACCTTAAACTGCGCATCCAGTGTCGATCCCTTTGTGCTTGGTTGTTTCCCGACTGCAAGTACCCTCCCAAGGCTGACCCACATTCATCAAAAGACAAACAAGAAACTACAAGCATGAATTATACATATGGATTAGTGGGTTAGATATCATAACCAAAATGCAAATAAATCATGAAGATTGAAGACATCATTTGGCCGGATGGGAAAAGTATTTATTTATATTAATCTCACAAATTCGGTTACAATATGAGATTGGCAACTGCTCCTTGAAATTGTTCTTAGGCTCCTATTCACCATGCACCAACTGATTCCACGTACTCTTCTCCTCTTTGGTTCTCTCTAGGGAAATGGCAAGGATTTGCAATGGAGGAAAACAGGGTTGAAAAAGGGAATTTTGGCTCAAACTCACAATGTGGTTGCAAAATATTGGGGCAAAGGGGGGATATTGAAATGGGAAGAGTTTCTTTGCTCTTGTGATTTGTTTTGGAATGGGACCCCAAAACCTTCTTTTATAGGCCAAAAAGCTAGGTATTTGGTTGGGTGACTGGCTATAGGTGGTCAAAAGATTATTAACGGCCCAAAAGCCCGTATCCCTTTGCAATTTTTATTTTTCGTGCTTTTTGTGAGTGTACACAGGCTGTAATGGTGCAGAAAGCGTGTGTATGCGGGAAATAGTGCTACAGGGCACACACATCTTCAATAAAATGTTTTTTTAGAAGAGTTGTTCAATGATGTCTTGGCAAAGATAGCAAGTAAGATGGCCTGATTCCAAGTATGCATGTTTGGTGCAATTTAGGGTTATAACAACAAATTTATAAACGCCCCCCAAAACAAACCAAATATAGATTATGATTTCCAAAGAAATATCAAGTGACATGAGAGAGCCTTCTCTGAGTTGAGCAGGCTAGTGCCCATCTCTAAATCTAGTTGAAACAATTACCTCTATCATTTGTCTATCAGCCGAACAAAATTTACAGAGTGCTAACATTCTCGGGCCGTTGTCGAGGATCTAAATTGAAAAATTTTCCCTGGGAAAGAACGACATGGTTGAGTTCTAAGTTCTGAGAGTAGTAGACACTTAGGCACATATTGGCTGTATTCCTGCTCTTGCGACTCCACACATCAAATATCAGTTTGTAGGTGATTCCACTGGTAAAAGAATATAGAAATTCAAATCTTCAATGGTGACTCCACTCTCAATGCATAATCCAGCTTCCAAAACATTATTGGTGACTCCACTCAAGCTTCAAATGTAATTTAGAGATTCCACTAGAAGGTGAGATCCCTTGACAGAGGTGTGAAAAGACATTATGGAATAAAACAAGTACTTAAATTTGGATTTTTTCCAAGGCATTTTGTTGTTTGTTATAAGTTGCCTCTGGTCCTTCCTTGAACATGTGAAACAAATTTTTCTTTACCTGTTTCATTCTAATGATGATCATGAGAATTTTCCAATTGTATATACTCCTCTTAAATTTGTACATACGTATCCTCACTGTATCACTGATTTTGATAAAAAAATTCCATCTAAGCCATGTGATGATCATAACCAAGTTGATGAGCCTCATGAAACAAAAGATGATATTTCACCCCTTGTACTTAATCCAACACCCTCCAAGACTCAACATAGATACAAACCCTTAAAATTACCTCACATCCTTCATGATTTTCCTCCAAATCACTATGAGTACCTACCTATGTTTGATGGGGAACCTAATACCATCTCAGCTGAAAAACACATCCAAGGGTTTGAGCATTTTATAGATTTGTTTGAGATTGACCATGATGATGTTTTTATGGGGGCCTTCTCTCAATCCTTGAAAGGAGACACCAAATACTGGTTTAAACATTTGCAGCCAGAGACAATTAGCTCATGGGAGGAATTGAAGGATGTCTTTTAAAATTTTTGGGCCAGGAAGAAATCTTTGGATCTACAACTTATAGAGTTCTATGCCTTAAAAAAGTAGAGCAATGAAACTATTTTTATATTCAGTAGAAGGTTTTCCAGTATCTATTATAATTTTTCCAAAGAAATTCAACCCATTGAAGTTGCTGCCATGTTCCATTATGCAACTACTCTTCATCTAGATTTTTCTTTCCTCCTGATGGAAAGAAGACCTAAGTCCTTACAACAAATGTTTAATGATGCTCAGGACATTCAACACAATATCCAAGCAAGTAAACAAATCCAAAATGAGGGGTTGAATGCTCAAGAAAATGACAATGAATATGAACAAAAAATGGTTGATTTGAATCTTGAGAAGAGAGTTAATAATATCATATGCCCTCTTGAAGTTTTTAATGCCAGGGATTTTGAAAAAAATTATATTCCACTTGTTGAAAGAGGAGGTGCTGATTTAGATTTTGATCCATCCCATGATAAGCAGGGGGCTGATTGTTTTATGTATTCATTTGTAGACAGTCAAGAAGATGAGTTTGCAAATCAGTTTGTTGAAGAACAGGTTGATGTTCCAAGTTTGTTCTTGTTAGATGACATTTCCTATGTTGATGATTTACTTATATACGATGAATATGATGATGATTATGATGTTGAATCCCTATAACAATCAACTGCATGTTCTCTATCAGAAAATGTTCCTTTTTAGCAGTGTAATGAGAGAAATCAACCTACATATCATAGTTACAAAGAAGAAAGTACTAAATCAGTTGAAGAGAATTCTTTACCTTTATGATTTTCTTCATTCAAATTGTTGAAATAAAATCCCGAGGTCATCATTGAAACAAAGGAATGTGGGTTAAGGCCAAATCACACCGATTCACTGTAAAAAATTGACAGGAAATTGCAGAAATCTTGTCATGTGTTTGATGACCTTGGTACTTGTTATATAGAAGGTCTTGTCAGTACAAATTTGCAACCATTGGTCAAAGATGAATCTGAAAATAAGTGTGTTCAACAATCCAAAGAAATTTAAAAATGTTCCTATGACAGCAGTGAAGAAAATGAAGAAGGTTTTGAATCAGATTTGCGGCCTGTGCTCAACTACTAGCTTGGAAATAAAGATGATGCTAAATCAAAATCATTGTTAGACATGGATTTCTTTCCACTAGGGGTTTCATTTCAGCCAACACTGTCTTCTGATTCAGAAGATTGTTATTTCCAACAGTCTCAGCAGATTTTTCAGCCTCTTGGTGACAATCAACAAGGTAAATCACCTGAAAACAAGAATGCAGTGGAAGGGGTTAAACATGATTGTTGTTTTGTACATATTTTAGAGGATCCATTTGCAGTTTTATTGGAGGCAGTGAACAATCCAAATGTTTTTAATGTTTTGAGATTTGGATTTATGGACGAATTTTTGAATGAATTATCAGTAAGCAGGATTTGGAGCAAGCTTGTGCAAACAAAACAAACAGTGGATAAAATGATGTCATGGCTGCATTGGCATTATGATTTCACTTGATTGGCAGTTCATTTCAGAAGTTAGGGTAGGTAGGAGTGTGAGAATAAGCTTGTTGGTCAAGCATTTTTCAGTTTGGATTTCCAGTAGTGTGTACAGTCAAATTTTAGCGGTGTATTCAGTGTTCAATATCCAGTTGGGAGCAGTGTGCAGATTTTGGTTTCCATAAGACACCAGTGGCAGGTTGAAGAAGGGTACACACACATGTTTTGGGAGAAACCTAATGGACTAGGCACTTAGTCTTTAGTTCTTTACTACCTCGCAGGGAGGATAGCATCCCCAGTTGGAGCCTATGTTATCACCATAACAATTTTTAGAGAGGATCCAAGTTTTAGAAATTTAGCAAAGAGATACATCGATGTGGAAATGTGATAGTTTGGGGGACAGAGATACATCTGGCAGCATATGGAAAAATATAGCAGAGGCGTGAAAGGTAGGACCTGGTGGACCGTCAATTTTAAAGCGGCCCAGATCAATAGCCGAAACCCATATTGGGCGGCGAAATAGCGCGGAGGATAATTAATCGAAGGCGGGATGGGGAAAACTACCACAGTTTCATTCATGGACATGTGGCACCCTCAGAGGTACATCGGGGTGAAAAATGATCTACCTAAAACCGGTTTCTCCAACCCCCGATATCGAAAGTTGATGAGACTCGACGGACTGTATATCACCTGCTAATTTGTATTAATTTTTCCCAATGCATCTTGTCCTTATGTTATTTTTCCACTCAGATATTCAAACTTTTTCACAAGCTCCGTCAAGCACCCATCACCTAAATCCTTCACTCAATTGATCATCCAAAATAGTCATGTCCTCCATGAGTACAAAATTTGGCAATTATGCCTAACCTATACCTAGCCTTAATGCTTATCTAAATCCATTAGTTCCATCACTTCATTAATTTTTACCCTTATTTTCATATTCCCGTTGAAAATAAAAAATATTCCTTTTATTAAGCACCGTTATCCTATCCACAAAGTCATGTGTTAAGCCTCATATGCCCAAAGTCCTTAGAAAATAGAAAAAGGGTTTATTATTATTAATATAAATATTTTAATATTAAAATATTTATATTAATATTTAATCCAATATTTAATTTATGGAATCACCTCAAATCATGGGCACGAATCTCAATTTATAATGTGGAAAAGTCAAAGGTTGGATGGAGGGCGCACATACATATCAGGGATTGAAGTAGCAAGGAGGTTAATTATGTGAAGGCGGGCCGGGAAAAACTACCGTGGTTTATTTGGTGGACACCTGTTTTTAAGTGGAGCACATCAGTGGTAAAAGAAGTTTGGATTAAACCACTCCAGCCAAAGCCCGATGTAATAAATGCACCATTTATCATATGTTTAATGTGTGACATTTTTCTAGGAGTGCATTTCAACAACAAATATGGAATTTATAATAAATGAAATTCCTCCTCCAAGTGAAAAGGTTTTACGGAGGAAAGATTCAAGTTTTAGAAATTAAAGGAATTAATGTTTATTTCCATGAAAAATATTTAAATGGGAAGATGCACGTGAACGAAGACTTGGATAATTCTTTATCCAAATATTTACAGAAGTAAAAGAAGAAGATAAAAGGTATTTTACCAAAGACAGTAAATTGGAAAAATACATAGTAAATGTTTTTCATGTGAAATGGTAACGGTAAATGTTTTTTACAATGAAATGGTGAATTGGTAAAAACAAGACATGGTTTTAAAGAACCACGAGCATGAATTAAATTATGGAAATTTAATTCTACAGGATAGAAAATATTTGGAAATTATTTTTATTTCAAATATATTATTCCCAAATGTTTAATGAGAATATGGATAAGGAAATTATATTTGAAAGAGTATGAGTGGAATTTCAAGGAGAACATGGCAGCAAAAGGATCTGGAGCGTCAGAGGAATCTGCAGGGATCACGAGACGTTTTTTTTCTTCTTCTGAAAACTGTCATTTGTAATCATTGTAGAAGCTGAAACGTTTCATTTCAGTTATTGTAACCGGTTGCACGCTGAAGGAACTTGAATTGTATAAGGATTAGAGGTTTTGAGTGTATTAGTGGTGGGAATAAGTGCAAGGGCACAATTCTGGTGGTTCTGGACTCTATTGTAATTTTTCTGGGAATGAATTGAATACATATGCAGAAGCATTTTGAACTGTTTATGAAAAGATTCTAATGGCTATGATATGAATTTTGTCTTCCATCATTGTTTGTATTTCCTGTGTTCTTTAATTCCATTTACATTTTCGTCTGTTTAAATTGGATAGTTAAAAGCCCATAATTCATCCCTTGATGCTCTTGGTTGAAACAATTTAAACTGTGTGTATTTATTCCTAACTAATTCATAATTCATTTTATTAATGCTCCGATGCAATTACTTGTTTTTCCCCTTTCCTCTTACACTCTACAAATATTATTTACGACTCAGATTCATTGCCTCATTTAGCCTTTATCCTCTGGAGAGTTCTATTCGCCAGTCAATGTTTTCATTCATTTTCAGAATTTTGACTCCATAGCCCTAAGTGTCCCTCCTCTTCTTGGCCAACAAATTTATAAAAACCCCCTAGAACAAACCAAATCTAGCCTATGATTTCCAAAGAAATATCAAGTGACATGAGAGAGCATTCTCCGAGTTGAGCAGGCTAGTGCCCAGCCCTAAAGTTGGTTGAAACAATTACCTCTTTCGTTTGTCTATCAACCATAATTTTTTTACAGAGTGCTAACATGGTAGACCATCAACTAATCTGTGCTTGCTAAGCTATTGCATGTATCTGAAATTCAAATGTCCAAAACTTTCGTGCCATATACTATTACTTTCATCAGCATGAGTAAGAAATAAAGCAGAATCAGGTTCAATGAATTCAAAGAATGTATACAATCTAGACTGATGATTTACATCACCGGTTGCAACCCTAGAGTTGGTTTGCATGTCATAGACGTCCACGAAATTTGGTGTGAAGATAACTTTCTTCCTGGTGCCGGAATTCGTTATCTGATACATAGAGAGAAGGTTGACATAGAGTTTGGGAACGTGCAGTACATTCTTGAAGCTTCCATTGGTGAGTTCAATCCTTCCTTTGTCAGTGACTTCAATTGAAGAGTTTTCCCCCATTAGAATAGGAGGACCATTGCATGCATCCAATGAAGAATATACTACTTCTGAGGCATCCATGTGATGTGATGCTCCTCAATCTACGATCCAAGCATCGAGAGAGGAGTTGATTGCAATAAAGGCATGGCTAGAATTTCCTTTCTTGGAATTCAAATCTTCTGCCTTGTTCTTCTTTACACCCTTGGGGATGCGATATCCAAGGTTGTTTTGTTGAAGTATTTGAGACATCATATCTATTTATTTTTTCATGCATGCGGATTCCGAATGGAATCCTTTGTGACAATACACACATTTCTCCCATTTTATTCCCCTTTCCCCTTTGGATCCTGAGGCATTGGTGAAGGGTTTTGTGTACCCTTCCTTATTTGGATGTGCATGAGCTTTCCGTTTATATTTATCTTTAGTTTTCTGATATTTTTGGCTTCCATCATGCATAGTGAGTGCATGCGCCCTTGGGCCTTTGACTGTGCCCATGCTGATGAGCTTGGTTTTCTCTTGTGTCAGGGATTCGATAAAGTCCTCAAGCAAAGGAATCTTCCTGGTGGATCCAGAGGTGAATATGATAGTATGGAATGTGGATACGAATAAATAGAATTCAGGACCAAGATTGGAGAGAATGGTGAGAACCATTTGTTTCTCCTACTTCGATTTATCAACCTCGCAAGCTTCAAACTGCGACAGTAAATCCTTGAATTTTGTAAAGAAATCTTGGATATTTTCGAAGCTTTTTGGATCCAATGTGAGAAGCTCCACTTCTAGCATGTGTCGCCTTATCTCATCATATTTTCCAAAGATCCCTTCCAAGGTGGTCCAGTCTTCATTGGGAGTCTTACAGGAAGATATATGAAAAAGGAGATCGAGAGAAATAAAACTACAAATTGTTCTGAGTGCCCCATCCATGCGATTTAAGTACTTGAAATTTTATAGGGATGATGTCGGTTATGTATCTGTATTAAAGGTTAACCTGTACAAGCCTCTGGTTTGGATATGTATGGCTATTTTCTCCTTCCATGCAAAATAGTTGTAAGGTGTAAGAATGAATTCTTTTTGGAAATCCATCTTTCTGTTGTCTTCAATCTTTTGTACCTGCAAAACATTTTGGTGTAGATTTTTCTTAGCAGTCCGTCATCTCTGATACCATGTAAATGTGTATAACCTGCATAGAATATATATATTTAAAAAATAATACACACATTTGCAGAGAGAATTGGAGAAAGAAGAAGAAGGAGAGAAAGAATGAAATAATTCTCATTAACTGTTATGAATAATGAATAATTTACACATGATATACTCTGTATAAATCAATGAGTTCATCTGGAGGATAACCAATGTGCCATAGTGGTGGTATAGAGTGATATGGAAACACACCAGTAGTTACAAGAGTGAACTTCCACCTAGTCCAGTCTCTCAGGAAGTTACGAGAGTGAACTGCCACCTAGTTGAGGTAACTAGTCAACTAGTCTTCAGTTAACTGACTGAACAGAGAGTAGTGAGGAGTTAACTCAGGGAATCAAGGGTAATGCACCAGTCTCGTGATAATACCAAGGAAAGGTCAAATTAGCATAGTGATGATCCCAATGTTGCATGGTGACAAAACCAATGCAACATCTAAACTCAACTCAACTAGTCAAACTGGAGTGTCAATTGAAAGAAAATATTCTCCAATTGGAATATTCTCCCCTAAATTATAGGAGACGAGTGATTTAAGAGGGAAAACCCCCTACATACTACACTAGGTTTCTAAAGTGAAGGCATAGCTAACCACATAATGTCTCCTACTTTTAACAACTATCTCGACATTACCCCACAATCATACATAAAAAACAAAGTATAGGGATCTGATAGTCCTACCTTAAACTCTGTGTCCAGTGTCGATCCCTTTGCACTTGGTTGTTTCCTGACTGCAAGTATCCTCGCAAGGCTGACTTGCATTCATCAAAAGACAAAAAAAAAACTACAAACATGCATTCTACATATGGATAAGAGGGTTAGATATCATAACCAAAATGCAAATAAATCATGAAGATTGAAGACATCATTTGGCGGGACGAGAGAAATATTTCTTTATATTAATCTCACAATGTCATTTACAATATGAGACCAACAATTTCTCCTCGAAATTGGTCCTGGGATCCTCTTCACCATGCACCAACTACTTCCACATACTCTTCTCCTCTACAGTTCTCTCTAGGGAAATGGCAAGGATTTGCAATGGAGGAAAAAAGGGCTGAAAAAGGGGATTCAGGCTCAAACTCACAACGTGTTGCGAAATATTGGGGCAAAGGGGGGATATTGAAATGGGCAGAGTTTATTTTCTCTCGTGCTTCTTTTTGGAATGGGACCCCAACACCTTCTTTTATAGGCCAAAAAGATAGGTATTTGGTTGGGTGACCGACTATAGGCAGTCAAAATATTAGTAACGGCCCAAAAGCCCGTATCCCTTTGCAAATTTTATTTTTTGTGATTTTTGTGAGTGTACCCAGGCTGTAATGGTGCAACAAGTGTGTGTACATGGGAAATAGTGGTGTAGGGCATGTACATCTTCAAGAAAAATGTTTTTTTAGAAGAGCTGTTCAATGATGGCTTGGAAAAGATAGCAAGTAAGATGGCATGATGCCACGTATGCATGTCTGGTGAAATTTAGGGTTATAACAGTTGCTGGACAAGAAGAGGAGGGAACCTCAGGGCTATGGAATCAAATTTTTGAAAATGAATGAAAACATTGACTGGCCAATAGAACTCTCAAGAGGATAAAGGCTAAATGAGGCAATGAATCTGAGTTGTAAATAATATTTGCAGAGTGTAAGAGAAAAGGGGAAAAACAAGTAACTGCATCAGAGAATTAATAAAATGAATTCTGAATTAGTTAGGAAGAAATACACACAGTTTAAATTGTTTTAGCCGAGAGCATCAAGGGATGAATTCTGCGCTTTTAAGTATCCAATTTAAATAGAAGAAAATGTAAATGGAATTAAAGAACACGATGTTAGCACTAGGAGTCACCTTCTGATTGCAAGGATGGTAAGCCCAATACCCATCAGATGATATGTGAAAGTATGAGTGTTTTTTGAAAGGTCGAATGGAAAAACTCGAAATGATAATATCATCACTCAGAAACGGGGCTAACATGTAATAGAAAATAAGGTCTTGACTAATTTCAACCAGTAGTTTGGGAGTAAATGTGGATAGAAAGAAGACTTGAATGAGAGGAGTGTAAGAGCTACTGTAAATATCAGGTCCACAAAAGCCTAAGTAAGAAAGTTTCTTAAAACAAGATCTTCTTGAAATTAGAAACTAAGGAGATAAATAAACACCATGACAATAAAATGATCAAACATCCATCATATCATTACCACAATCATCCATATGAAGCATTCAAATATGAACATTTAGAATTAGAAGCAAATGGTCTGAAATAAGAGCTGATTTTTATTAGTCAAAAAGTCATAAGTCCAGTACATACTAGATCACAGTCATTTTATCAAAAATATTATAGTTTCTTGGGAGCCTTGCTCTACCATCCGAACCCCTTAAAGAAATTTATCTATCTATTTATAACAAGAAAGGGAGGCAACAACTGGAGGTACGAGATGGCCTCTTTTCCTTAAAAATATCAAAATATTTATTTATTCTAACAACTAAGGTAACAGCCTATGCTATAAAACAGGGAAGTGTTGGTGACTAAACCAAATCATGCTTCTAACTTATTTGATCCTCTTTTTCTACTCATCTCTTGTTTTGCCATGTGTCCCTTTGGAGCTTATAGTTTTCCTTTGCATGCCAACTGCTATTTCTATCATTTATTCCATCATTAACTTATCCAAAACTGTTGGCTTAGTCTTCCTAGATCCCTAGTGTTTTCTGGCTACTCCCTTAGGTAGAAACTCTGTGTAGCGCCCCCTAAAATGGAACAAGGAGAGAAGGTAGCGCTTGTATTTAGTTCCACTGTGTTGCATATCTATGCCAACATTTGTCCTCTATTGCAATATTGAGTAGCGCCTGTGTGTGAACCTACTCTCTGTAGAATATTACGCAGCGCTTGTGGGTAGCACATGTATGCCAATTCTGCATTCTATAAAATATTACACAACGCCTTTACGTAGCACCACCTATGCTGCATCTGCATAAGGGTTTGGGTAGCTATGCCAAAAATGCAGCGTCTTTGACTCCTGAACCTGTGCAGATCTGTTTGTATCCTTCCATGATGACAAAATCATTTTACTTAGGTTCCTTTACCACTGAGTGAAGCTAGCACTTAGTCTATCTTGATTCCTTAAGATGTCTTATGAGTGTCTTGAAGGTCTGATCACCAAGGGGGTTGGGAACATGCGTAGTCTCAACAGGCCTCTTCTCATCCTTTTCTTCCATCTGTACCAGAGTTTCCTTGCATGTTTCATTTTCCCTCTCAAAACCTTTTCCTTTATGCTTCTTCTCTTGCACAACAACCTTTTCTTTATTCTTCATAGGTTTTTTACAATCCTTCACAGGAATTTCATCTTTCCTCTCCAAAGGTCTTTTGGTACCTTTACCCATGATTTTTTGTACAGGGGTTTCTTGATTCTCTTCTACATATTTTTCAATGCCTTTCCCTTTCTTATTATGTATAGGGGTTTGTGGTAAAGGTTGTCCTTTGAAATGCCCCTTAGGGATTGATGACCTAGTGAAAGGTCTTTTACCCTTGATTTCAAATGTTGGAGGAGGATAGGGAAAGAGAAGCTTCTTCCCTTTTTTATATGTCACCTTGGTAGAAGATGGAACTTCTTCTAACCTTGGTGGAGGTGGTGGTGAGAAATCTCTGTGTCGAGAAGGATAGACTTCCTGCTTAGCTTCCCTGGCTTGCTTATTGATCTATGAAATAGGGGATCTTCCCTTTCTCTTCTTGCTGATCCCTGCTTTAGTACTGGTAGGTGATGAAGAGCCTGCAATCTGTGATTGGGGGGTAGGTGTTGGGTCCAACTTGAAGTGAGAATTAACCAAAAAATTCTCCCAGGAGATCTCTTTCTTTCCCAACTCTTTAAAGACAAGCATCCTGATAAGTCTAGGGTGGAAAAGACTAGAGTCCACATCCTTAGATTTGGCTTTCACCCTATCTGCCATTTTACCTATACTTCTCAGCAGGCAATATGTGTAAGTTTTAAACCTGTGAAGTAAAGCAATGCATATATATATTCTTAAGAAATACAGAAATTAATCAATGGCTCATACACAGAATACACAGAGATCTTTACCGGAAACCCTCAA
>JZKD02S2183111.1:77338-100405 GCA_000966675.3 Picea glauca
AAAACAATGGGTAATAAATAAATGTTGAATGCTAATTGATGAGTTTTTGTGCAAGAGGGAAGTTTTGGGAAAAAGAGCCCCACACTCATTCACCCCCCCTCTAAGTGTGGTAGGTTTGTCCAAAAACTACTTCTGGGTGACCTCTCTGCATGTTTTGGTGGAAAGAGAGGCATCCTGCTCTTCGAAACATTTCCCTTGCCATGGGTTCTGTGTCAAAAAGGCACATGTCCACAGGTTCTGTTCGAACTATCTTTCCACCTTTGTGTGTTTTCTTCGACTGAGGGGTCTCCATGAATCAGAAAGAGGGTTCTTAAGAGGCTGTAAGGGATGTTATTGACCAAAAAACTTCAATTCAAGTTTCAAATGAACAAGGATGGCCTTCAAAATTAACAGTGCTTAGAAAATGAGCTTGGCTATGAGAAATGGACCTTCAGGCTTACACAGTTTTTCAGAGTGTAGACTGTGAGGAGGTAATCCTAAAATGACTCTTCATATAGGATGAAAAGAAGCAAAGAATAATTAGAGAGGTTTGAGAATCACCTCTGTGTAGCGCAACGCATACACAGAGGATAGACTATTGCAGGCCTGCAAATTTCAAAGGCTATGACAAATAACAACAATCAGAATATGGATACATGCTATTATGTTTACAGGTATGAAAATATGGCTCCCTTACTACCCCGCAAGATTAACAAACCGAAACCCGAGCACAAATCTCCTATGAAAATTAATATACGAAGGAGGTTTCACAAGATACCTGTGAAGTCGACATCTGTTGAGCTCCTCAACGCGATCTTAGGATGAGGTTGGGGAAACTTCAGCCCGAAAATATCTCATAGCATCGTATTTAGTTGACATGTGATCTTCTGATCCGAACTGGAAAACTTACGCAGCGCATTACTGCTGAACTTTTCAAATTTAGAAATTGTTACCAAGGATCATAAATGAAAGATCTTTTGAAAGAATTTCAACCAACTTCTAGAACTGAAAACAAGGGTTATGGTATCAGTCGTGGAAATCATGACTTGGAGTGGATGAATGATAAACATGATAGGAACTATGGAACTCCCTGCTGAGTGGGCAACGCTATCCAAATAAAAAAATGATTGGACAGGTTAGTGGGGATGATGAGGTATGCATGCGAGGTCATGAGTGAGGAGAGAGGTGTGTCACATCATCCTGGTCACTGGAGGTATCAACCTAGGGATGAATCGTGAGAGGGGACATAAAGAATAGACCATTAACTTAAAAGGGTTTAAGGACCAAAAATTGAAATGTGGATCAACACATGAGCTATGACTCAAAGGTTTAGTCATCCTAAGGGGTCCTATCATAAATAACATTTAAGGGATGAGAAAATTATTTTAAAAAGAAAATAAGAATCTAAGGTTTTTTATTTTTTTTATTTTTTTTTTAACAAAACAAACTAAGAGACCCAAGGCAACTTAGTGTGATAACATTAGCTCCACAGGGGATGGCATGCCCCCTGCTGGCTACCAAGAATGAGTAGATTCAATGCTTTATCCTAGGGCTATGGGGTTAGTTATTGGAACACAAAAATAAAAGAAAATGATATTTACAATGACGTAAAGAGCCACTCCAGGCTCAAGCAAAGTACTTTTTTCAGGAAATGCCCATTTACAGGGCCACCAAACACCTCTTCATTCTCCTTATTCTGCAACTTGAAAGTGTTATTGGGGAATACCTCAGAGATTTTGAAAGGACCGATCCATAATGCTTCAAATTTACTATGCTTGCCTTTATCTTTCCTCGGTACATCCCACTTGAGCACTAGATCGCTCAATTTGAAATCCTCTTTTTTCACCTTCTTGTCGAATGCCTGCTTGATCTTCAGTTGATGATCATATGCTTTGTCTACCAGCTGCTCCTGGGTCTGCTGCACTTCAACCAGTTGCTGAATCCTCTTGATCATATCATCCAGCTCCCCTTGATAATCTTGGAAGAATTTTTCCACAGGCAAGGCGATTTGAGAAGGGAAAATGGCCTCAACTCCATACACCAACTGGAAAGGAGAAAGGCCCAAGGTCCTCTTTGTTTTCACTCTGTCATCCCACAAAGAAAACTTGAGTTTTGAATGCCATGCCTTTTTGTTGTCCTCCAACTATTTTTTAACGATCTTTATAAAGCTTTTGTTTGATGATTTTTCGAGCCCATTTCCCTGTGGGTAATAAGAGGTTGAATGAATCAATGTAATCCCATATTGTTCACAGAATTGAGTCAATGGATCAGCCTTGAAATATGTAGCATTGTCAATAACAATTCTATTTGGACAACCAAACCTCGCCATAATGTCTTCAAGGAAACCAATGATCACCTTGTGGGAAGCATTCCTGGTAGGGATAGCCTCTATCCACTTAGTGAAATAGTCTGTGGTAGTCAAGATCCATCTATGTTGGCCACTGGAAGCAGAATGAATTTCCCCGATAAAATCTAAGCCCCATTTTTGAAAAGGTCCTGAAATTGCTATGACCTTTAATGGAAAAGACTTAAGTTGCTTCTTTCCATAAAATTTCTGACATTTAACACATGCTCTGATATTAGCACAAACATCTGTGAACATACTAGGCCAAAAATACCCAACCCTGAGAATCTTGTAGGCAGTAGTCCTCTAAAAATGATGCCCTCGACACAAATTGTCATGAAAATCAGACATAATCCTTTGGGCCTCTTGTGGGTCTAGGAATCTCAACAACACTCCTAATGGACCCTTCCAATATAAAATTTGATCAACCAACCAATAATTTATTGATTTGAGTTTTAATTCTCTCCCCTTGTTCTTTTCCATACCACTTGGAGGTTGTAAATTCTGCAAGAAAAATATAATATCCCTGTACCAACTGCAATTTTCCAATGCTGGGCTGATTTAAGCACCTCTGTTGTTTAATTCAGTTTGCTACTTTTCTGAACATGAACCAATGAAATTTACTCCCAATGCTGAGCAATTTGATTCAGCCAAGAGCTTGGCTAAACCTTGGCCCTTGACCAATTTGGTAGGCCTGATTTCTAAATCAAATTCAAGGATCTCAGCAATCCATTTGTTGTGTTTTCCATCAATATTAGGCTGGATAAAAATTTATTTTATAGAAGCCGATGGAACATAAGCAATAAATTTTGAATGCAGCATATAAACTATGAAGGACTTAAGATCTTTAACCAGTGCATAGGCTTACTTATCCATAATGCCATATTTTAATTCTGGATCTCTCAAAGCCTGGCTGAAAAAGGCAATGGGCTGCTCTAAGCCTTCAGAGTTCTTCTGCAACAACATTGCTACTACTATATCAAAAGAGGAAAAAGAAAAAATAAAAAATTCCTTGGAGTAGTCTGGGTTGACTAAGACTGGGGCTTCCGTCAAATATTTCTTTATTTGATTAAAAGAACTATGTGCCTCAGAAGTCCACTTAATTTCATTATCTTTCCTCAACATGGCTATGATATACTTAAGCAACTCAGCAAAATTTGACACAAACCTTCTCAAGAAATTAACCTTTCCTAGAAAATATTGAACCTCCTTTTTAGATATAGGCAGTGATAAGGTCAGTATGGATTCAACCCTACTAGAATCAATCCTCACACCTTCAGATGACATAATATGCCCTAATAATTTTCCTTCTTTCATGGTGAACAATGACTTTTTAGGATTCAAAGAGAGGCCAAATTTTCTGCATTTTAAGAAAACCTTTCTTAAGTGATCATAGTGCTCTTCATTAGATTGAGAGAACACGGTTATTTCATCTAAGTATATAACAAAAAACATGTCCTTCTTTCCAATAAATTCTATGTCCATATCTCGCTGAAAGGTTGGCCTCGCATTTATCAAACCAAAGGGAATCTTGGCGTACATAAATGTACCCCAAGGAGTGGTAAAAACCATCTTCTCTCTATCTTCTGGAAAAACATAAATCTAGTTGTAGCTAGAAAAACCATCAACCATAGACATATGAGCTACACCTGTCACCCTCTGTAATATATTCTCCATCTTGAGCAAAGGATAATTATCCTTTTTAGAGATTCTGTTTAGATTTTGGAAATTGACTCAAAGTTTGATTTCTCCATTCTTTTTCCTCACGGGGACCAAATTAGCCACCCATTCGAAATATCTCAAAGGAACAATAATTTTTTCATCTAAAATCTTCTTCAACTCCTTCTCCATGACAAGCAGTAACATAGGATTGATTTGCCTCAACTTTTTCCTGAAGGGTTTAGTCTCTTGTTTTAATGGAATCTTGTACTCTATAATGTTTGTGTCATAAGTTCAGAGATCTTCGTAAGTCCATGCAAATACATCAACAAACTCCTTCAACAATTTGACATATTGTGCCCTCTTCTCTCTTGATAGGCTACTTGGCAACTTGACATATTTCAGATCCTTTTCTATCCCCAAATTGCACTCAATTATATTAGCATCATCAGTAGACACTTTCCCTTTCCTTGCCACATCATTTTAATCAAATAAATTTTCCAAAGGAACTAGTTCTTTTGGAATATGGTTGCTAGGTAGTTGCACGATATGATGATTAGAATTTATGTTAAGGAAAACATCAGCATGTGGAGTAATTTTAGAATCAGGATCCTGATCAATGTGTAATGCAACAAATTTGTCAACAGACCTGAGAAAATTTTCAAGTTCTAAATCATCTTCAAACACCTTCCAATATTTGACATTGTTCGATATAGAAGGCCTATATTTGGCCTCTACATCATACTTGAGTTTTGGTGGTATAGGTATCCTGAAATTGCTTGCTGATATAGCCAAAGAATCAGCCACAAAATTCTCTTCTCGTGGAATAAAAGAGATGTCATACTCGGAGAAAAAATTCTCTACTAGGTCCCATACTTCATTTCTATAAGATCTAAGCCTAGGGTGCTTAGTTTGGCAAAGATTATTAGTCTGATGGACTATCAATTTAGCATCTCTAAATACTGACATATTTTTAATTCCCATATCCTTTGCAGCTCTCAAGCCCAAGACAAGAGCTTCATACTCTACCACGTTGTTGGTAGTTTCAAATTCTAGTTTGTATGACAAAGTTATGGTCTTCTAAGTTGGTGAGATAAACAACACTCCAGCATTGACACCTTCCTTAGAAGAGGCTCCATCAAAGAACATCTTCCAAATAGAATTAGTTAGAGGAGGTTCTTCGAATAAGGTAACAAATTTTTTTCTTATTTCAAGAGGGGTTTCAGGAGCATCAGTGAGATGCAAAATATTGGACCCCAAATCGATATCAAGAGAAAAAACATGATGATTAGCATGGTTTTCTTCATCACTAATAATGTAATCCAGCTAGGATTCTCTGTAAAGTCTTCTATGTTCCCCACCAAACACTGGAACAGTTGCATATGAGAGATCCATCTGCAAGGTTCCTCCAAGTCTTTTTATGCAAGACCTTGATAAGAGCATGCCAAACTTAGGAGGAACATCGACCACCACAACATCCATAAGTATACTTTTCACGGGCAGATGAAATAGAGTCACAACCATGTATTTAATGACTCCCAGACATTTTACTTTCCTAGAGTCGAAAGAATATAAGTCATGATAGGTTTTGGTGATTTCTAGTCCAAGTTCATCCATAACAGATTTTGGCATAAGATTATGGGAGGCCCCTGAATCCAAAAGAAAGTTATGAAACACCTTGTCATGAACATTGAGAGAAGTATAGAAAAAAGGGGATGAATCATCTCTGTCTTCTACCAAAGGGCCTAAAATCACAACTGTTTTTTCATCTTGCAGATTTATTGAATCAGTGGAATTAGGAGAAACATTGGGTTGTAACATTTTGGTCAGATATTTTTTAAATTCTTCATTTTTTATCAATTCCAAAAATGGTACATGGATCTTAATTTTTTGGATCTCACTCTCAAAACTGAAAGAGGGGGAGGGATTCAAAATCTCTTTGGTTTCAAGAGGAGGATTTGTGATAATAAGTTGTGGGTTTTGAGAATATTTTTCCTTGCTACTCACTATCACAGTCTTGGAAGAATATTCTTTCTGAACAGGCTGATTAGGAGAAACAATTTTTTCTTCATTCTTCTTAGATCTCAGATTATATCTACTAGTATTTTCCTTCATTTTTTCTCCCTTTCTTAACTCATTGATTTTAAAATCCATTAAAGATTGCTCATAAGAGGATTGAGTCAAGTGTGGGGATGGGGATGAATCACCTAAACAGTGGATCTCAGGATTAAACTCTACCTCCTCTTCTTCTTCATCAACAACCAGATTATTCTGAAAAGGAGCTTGAATCCTCTGATCATCTCTCTCTCTGTTTCTGGGATCTTTAGGAAGGATTTGGGGAACATTGTTGGGTCTCCTGAAATTACCTCTATTTTCAGTGTTCTGAGCATTTATATATGGCTATCTTCCTTCCAATTTTAACTTCTCAATCTCAGTAGAAAGGGATTTTACTGGTTTGGTCAACTTATCTACCTGTGAATGAACAATAGGAGAGTCAGAGGTGGAAGCTTCAACCTTGTTTTTCCTCCTATATCTGTCAGATTTTCCCCTAAGCTTATCTGAGGTGATTATGTTGGATTCAACCTCTAAGGAAGCATCTTGCATATGAACTAAAGAAGGTGACCTTCTCTCTTTCAATAGAAGGCAAAAATCGGAGTCAAATGCACTTGCATAAGTGATTTTTTCCATGGTTTATGTGGGTTTGATTTCATCAATGATCTTCTTGTACATTTTGTTAAATCTTTTTGAAAAGTCAGAGACAAACTCTCCTTCTTTCCTTTTCAAAGATCCAAATTCAGTAATATAGTACATAAAATCCTTTTTGTCACACCAGTGCTTCAAGAAAGATTCATCCAATGCCGCAATACCAGTGATGGATCCAGGGGACAGACCCATAAACCACTGCCTAGCCTCCCCAAAAAAGGATTTGAACAAAAACCCTCATCCAAACATCTTCATTTTCAATATTTTGGTTATCTGGAGAGCTCTAAGAAGCAACAAGATGTTCCTCAGCTGTTATATCTTCTTCTCTAGTAAACTTGGGCATGTATTTCAAATAATCTCCAGGGGGAAGAACACTCATTGGTTGAGGCAAGACTAGAGGAGAATATCTTGCAACCACTATGGCATCCATCCTATTTGTAGGGGGATTAACAACTGCCATTTGATTTTTGATTCTAGTTGAACAAGAAAGAGAAGGAGACTGAGCTATGTGCAGATTAGGAGAAGGAGAAAAGGATAAAGGGGATATTTCAGTATTCAAAACAACATGTGGAGTATTGGAAGAGGATGGTAAGGTTTGAGAAGGAGATGAAGTTCCTACTTCTTTGGCAACAAAATTTTTAACAGAGAGAGGTGTAGCAAAACCTAATGTAGGGAAATATTCAAAACTATCAAGACTGAAACACTTCTTAATATCAGGAGAGGAGAATATATCAATGTTTTCTTCATTTAATTCAGTTTCAAAGGTAGAGTGTTCAACAATAAACTCTTCAAAATCTAACTTTTTAGATACTTCAGCAGAAGATAAAGGAAGCTTACTTGATAAAACAACTGGAGTATCAAGAGTGGAATCATGCAACTAACCAGAAGCACTTGTGGTAGTAGAAAAAAAAACTTTTTTTAGAAGCTTTTCCCTTCTTTATTATCTTCTCTGGGTCAGCCTCAGGTGGAACCAAATGTAACTGTGGATTTGATCTTGTATGTCTACCTTTAGGCGCCAGAGCTGAATCAATGGAGTCTCCAGGTGTAAGATACAATCTTCAAAATACTAAGTCCCAATGCACCTTGAGAGCTAGTAAGCATTGTCATTCTATCCCAGGGAAAAGTCTTCAAATCGTTCCCTAAAAATGATGCAAAAAATGTTAGCACTAGGAGTCACCTTCTGATTGCAAGGAAGGTAAGACTAGTACCCATCAGATGATATGTGAAATTATGAGTGTTTTTTGAAAGGTCGAATGAAAAAACTCGAAATGATAATATCCTCACTCAGAAACAGGGCTAACATGTAATAGAAAATAAGGTCTTGACTAATTTCAACCAGTAGTTTGGGAGTAAATGTGGATAGAAAGAAGACTTGAATGAGAGGAGTGTAAGAGCTACTGCAAACATTAGGTCCACAAAAGCCTAAGGAAGAAAGTTTCTTAAAACAAGATATTCTTGAAATTAGAAACTAAGGAGATCAATAAATACCATGACAATAAAATTATCAAACATCCATCATATCATTACCATAGTCATTTATATGAAGCATTCAAATATGAACTTTTAGCATTAGAAGCAAATGGTCTGAAATAGGAGCCGATTTCTATTAGTCAAAAAGTCGTAAGTCCAGTACATACTAGATCACAATCACTTTATCAAAAATATTATAGTTTCTTGGGAGCCTTTCTCTACCATCCGAACCCCTTAAAGCAATTTATCTATCTATTTATAACAAGAAAGGGAGGCAACAACTGGAGGTACGAGCTGGCCTCTTTTCCTTAAAAATCTCAAAATATTTATTTATTCTAACAACTAAGGTAACAACTTATGCTATAAAACAGGGAAGTGTTGGTGACTAAACCCAATCATGCTTCTAACTATTTTGATCCTCTTTTGCTGCTCAGCTCCCGTTTTTCCATGTGTCCTTTTGGAGCTTATAGTTGTCCTTTGCATGACAACTTCTAGTTTTGTCATTTATTCCATCATTAGCTTATCCAAAACTATTGGCTTAGTCTTCCTAGATCCTTGGTGTTTGCTGTCTACTCCCTTAGGTAGCAACTCCATGTAGTTCCCCCTGAAATGGAGCAAGGAGAGAAGGTAGCGCCACTGTGTTTCATATCTACGCCAACATTTGTCCTTTGTTGCAATATTTAGTAGTGCCTATGTGTGAACCTGCTCTCTGTAAAATATTATGCAACACCTGTGGGTAGCGCCTGTATGCCAATTTTATGTTCTGTAAAATATTACAGAGCGCCTTTACGCAGTGCCACCTACACTGCGTCTGCATAAGGGTTTGGGTAGTTATGCTAAAAATGCAGCTTCTTTGACTCCTGAACGTGTGCAGAACTGTTTTTATCCTTCCATGATGACAAAATCATTTTACTTAGGTGCCTTTACCACTGAGTGAAGCTAGCACTTAGTAAAAAATTCAAAATTCATATAGCTAAACACATAGAAGCATGTATAAGTGGAAAAACTGGTATGTGCATATCAGTTAACCTTCCCAAGAAGGAACAACTCTTCAAAAATGGGGTTTACCACTACCACCTACTTTGTCATTTTAACACTTACCCTCACACTCTTTCTGGTAGAAAGAGTATCTCCAATTAACTCAGTAGACTTCTTCTTCTTAGCCTTGCTAGGATTCTTCAGTATAGTTGTGCTCTCCTTAGCTACTGGTTTGTCATCTTCAATTGGGCCACTTCCTTTCTTGATTCCTTAAGTTGTCTTATGATTCTCTTGAAGGTCTGATCACCAAGGGTGTTGGGAACATGCGTAGTCTCAGCATGCTTCTTCTCATCCTTTTCTTCCATCTGTACCAGAGTTTCCTTGCATGTTTCATCTGCCTTCTCAAAACCTTTTCCTTTATGATTCTTCTCTTGCACAACAAGCTTTTCTTTATTCTTCATAGGTTTTTTACAATCTTTCACAGGAATTTCATCTTTCCTCTCCAAAGGTCTTTTGGTACCTTTACCCATGATTTTCTGTACAGGGGTTTCTTGATTCTCTTCTACATATTTTTCAATGCCTTTGCCTTTGTTCTTATGTATATGGGTTTCTGGTAAAGGATGTCCTTTGAAATCCCCCTTAGGGATTGATGACCTAGTGAAAGGTCTTTTACCCTTGATTTCAACTGCTGGAGGAGGAAAGGGAAAGAGAAGCTTCTTCCCTTTTTTAGATGTCACTTGGTAGAATATGGAACTTCTTCTAACCCTGGTGGAGGTGGTGGTGAGAAATATCTGTGTGGAGAAGGACAAACTTCCTCCTCAACTTCCCTGACCTGCTTATTGATCTCTGAAACAGGGGCTCTTCCCTTTCTCTTCTTGCTGATCCCTTCTTTCGTACTAGTAGGTGATGAAGAGCCTGCAATCTGTGATTGGGGGGTAGGTGTTGGGTCCAGCTTGAAGTGAGAAGTAACCAAAAAATTATCCCAGGAGATCTCTTTCTTTCCCAACTCTTCAGAGACAAGCATCTTGATAAGTCCAGAGTGGAAAAGACTAGAGTCCACACCCTTAGATTTGGCTTGCACCCTATCTGCCATTTTACCTATACTTCTCAGCAGGTAATATGGAACATTCATCTGAACCTTACCAGTAAAATGAAACAACAACCTTATGTGGTAATGATACAGGGTGTTAAATCTCCCTTCACAACTAAAATATCTTTTTATGATTTTAAACATTCTTTCAAACTGGTCAATCAACTGATTCCTTGGAACACTCTTAGATAAATCATTGTCTTAGTATTTAGGGTTGAAGAGATATTTAACGAAGGGTGAACTCAATACCATGTCCTTGAACCAATTTTCACCTGGAATGGGTATCCCTGTTGCAGTTGAGATGGAGGCTTCAGTTACCTCAAATTCCAAATCTTCAACTCTGGTTTTCTTGCCATCAAAATTTAGTGCAAATTGTTTTTCTACTTCTGGGTGGCCTCTCTACATGTTTTGGCAGAAAGAGAGGCATCTTTCTCTTCAAAAAATTTCCCTTGCCATGGGTTCTGTGTCAAAAAGGCGCATGTCCACAGGTTCTGTTTGAACTATCTTGCCACCTTTGTGTGCTTTCTTCGACTAAGGGGTCTCCATGACTCAGAAAGAGGGTTCTTAAGAGGCTGCAAGGGATGATATTGACCATAAAACTTCAATTCAAGTTTCAAATTCTCAAGGATGGCCTTCCAAATTAATAGTGCTTAGAAAATGAGCTTGGCTATGAGAAATGGACCTTCATTCTTATACAGGTTTTCAGAGTGTAGACTCTGAGGAGGTAATCCTGAAATGACTCTTCGTACAAGATAAAGATAATAAAAGAATAATCAGAGAGGTTTGAGAAGCGCCTCTACGTAGTGCAACACATACACAAAGGATAGGCTATTGTAGGCCTGTGACTTTCAAAGGCTATGACAAACAACAATATTCAGACTATGGATATGAGCAATGATGTTTACAGGTATGCAACTATGGCTCCCTTACTACCCTGCATGCTTAACAAATTGAAACCTGAGCAAAAATCTCCTATGAAAATTAATATGCGAAGGAGGTTGCATAGGATACCTATGAAGTTGACATCTGTTGAGCTCCTCATCATGATCTTAGGATGATATTGGGGAAACTTCGGCCCTGAAATCTCTCACAACATCTGATTTATTTGACATGTGATCTTCTGATCCGAACTGAAAAACTTACGCAGTGCATTACTGCTGAACTTTTCAAATTTAGAAACCGTTACAAAGGATCATAAAGTCAAGATATTTTGAAAGTATTTCAACCAACTTGTGGCACTGAAAACAAGGGTTATGGTATCATTCATGGTAATCATGACTTGGAGTGGATGAATGATAAACGTGACAGGTGCTACAGAACGGGTTGCTGAGTGGGCAGTGCTTTCCAAATCAAAAAATGATTGGACAAGTGAGTGGGGATGATGAGGTATGCATGCGAGGTCATGAGTGAGGAGAGAGGTGTGTCACATCAGCCTTGTCATGGGAGGTATCAACCTAGGGATGAATTAGGAGAGGGGACATAAAGAATATACCATGAGATTAAAAGGGTTTAAGGACCAAAAAGTGAAATGTGGATCAACACATGAGATATGACTCAAAGGTTTAGTCATCCTAAGGGGTCCTATCATAATTAACATTTAAGGGATGAGAAAATTATTTAAAAAAAAAAATAAGAATCTAAGGTTTTTTTTTTTTTTTTTAACAAACTAAGAGACCCAAGGTGACTTAGTGTGATAACACACAGGAAATACAAACAATGAAGGAATACAAAAATCATATCATAGCCATTATAATCTTTTCATAAACAGTTCAAAATGCTTCTGCATATGTATTCAATTCATTCCTTGAAAAATTACAATAGAGTCTAGAATGACCTAAATTGTGCCCTTGCACTTCTGTCCACCATTAATACACTTAGAACCTTTAATACTTATACAATTCGAGTTCCTTCAGCATGCAACTGATTACAATAACTGAAATGAAAAATTTCATCTTCTACAATGATTACAAATGACAATTTTAAGAAAAAATGTTTCATGATCCCTGCAGATTCCTTTGACGCTCCAGCTCCTTCTTCTGCCACATTCTCCTTGAAATGTCACTCATACTCTTTCAAATATAATTGCACTTATCCATATTCTCATTAAACATTTGGGAATAATATATTTGAAATAAAAATAATTTCCAAATATTTTCTATCATGTAGAATTAAATTTCCATAATTTAATTCATGCTCGTGGTTCTTTAAAACCATGTCTTGTTTTTCCCAATTCACCATTTCACTGTAAAAAACATTTACCGTTACCATTTCACATGAAAAACATTTACTGTATGTTTTTCCAGTTTACTGTCTTTGGTAAAATACCTTTTATATTCTTCTTTTACTTCCATAAATCTTTGGATAAAGAATTATCCAAGTCTTTGTTCACGTTCATCTTCCCATTTAAATGTTTTTCATGGAAATAAACATTAATTCTTTTAATTTCTAAAACTTGAATCTTGCCTCCGGAAAACCTTTTCACCGTGAGGAGGAATTTCATTTATTAGAAATTCCATATTTGTTGTTGAAATGCACTGCTAGAAAAATGACGCACATTAAACATATGATAAATGGTGCATTTATTACATCAGACTTTTGCTGGAGTGGTTTAATCCAAACTGCTTTTACCTCTAATGTGCTCCACGTAAAAACACGTGTCCACCAAATAAACTACGATAGTTTTTCCTGGCCTTCCTTCACATAATTAACCTCCTTGCTACTTCAATCCCCGATATGTATGTGCACCCTCCATCCAAACTTTGAATTTTCCACATTATAAATTGAGATTCATGCCCATGATTTGACGTGATTCCATAAATTAAATATTGGATTAAATATTAATACAAATATTTTAATATAAAAATATGTATATTAATAATAATAAACCCTTTTTCTATTTTCTAAGGACTTTGAGCATATGAGGCTTAACACATGACTTTGTGGATAGGATAAGGGTGCTTAATAAAATGAATATTTTTTATTTTCAACGGGAATATGAAAATAAGGGTAAAAATTAATGAAGTGATGGAACTAATGGATTTAGATAAGCATTAAGGCTAGGTATAAGTTAGGGATATTTGCCAAATTTTTGACTCATGGAGGACATGACTATTTTGGATGATCCGTTGAGTGAAGTATTTAGGTGATGGGGGCTTGACGGAGCTGGTGAAATTTTTTGAAGATCTGAGTGGAAAAATAACACAAGGACAAGATGCATTGGGAAAAATTAATGCAAATTAGCAGGTGATCTACGGTCCGTTGAGTCTCATAATTTTTTGATATCAGGGGTTGGAGAAACTGGTTTTAGGTAGACTACTTTTCACCCTGATGTACCTCTGAGGGTGCCATGCGTCCATGAATGAAACTACAATAGTTTTCCCCAACCCACCAATTAATTATCCTTCATGCTATTTATCCGCCTGATATGGGTTTTGGTTGTTGATTTGGGCTGCTTTAAAATTGACGGTCCACCGGGTCCTACCTTGCGTGCCTCCGCTATATTTGTCCATATGCCTCCAGATGTAGCCCGGTCCCCCAAAATATCACATTTCCATAGCGTTGTAGCTCTTCGCTAAATTTACGAAACTTGGATCCTCACTGAAAATTATTATGGTGATAACATACCAAACATCCATTTCTCCAAGGGAGTATGTGAGGGATGTGTTCTTTGAAAACACGCTCAAGAGAAATTCGACAAAGGAAAGTATCAACGAGCTTCCGCACCTTTAGATCTAATCCACAGTGACCTTATGGGTCCTTTTCCACATCCATCCATCAACAAAGCAAGGTTTGTTCTCATTTTTGTTGATGATATCTCATGTTTTACTTGGATCCACTTTCTCAGGCAAGAAACCGAGGTCTTTCAACACCTTAAAGATTTCAAATCCTTGGTTGAGACATAGTCTGGAAAGAAGATCAAATTCCTCCAAACTAATAACAGGGGAGAGTATGTAAATCATGAGATCCATAATCTTTTCCATGAGGTAGGGATCCAGTTGCAGCACACAGTTCCCTATACTCCGCAACAAAACAGAGTTGCTGAGCAAAAAAATAGATCTCTAAAGGAGATGGCATCTTGCATGCTGCATGCAAATTCACTACCACAGAGACTATGGGCCGAAACACTTAATTGTGAAACATACATCCAAAATAAATATGCTCATAGATCTGTTCACGTGGCCCACTTTCTCATTTTTGGTTCACGTGCATGGGCCCGGATTCCCTCTGAAAAGAGTAAAGAACTTGATCCACAGAGAATTGAGTTCATTTTTGTTGGATACCCGGACAGTGTGAAGGGATATCATCTTATTGATCTTTCCTTGGATTGACTCATCATTGAGCATAGTGTCCAATTCGAGGAAAGTGTCTCACATGTACCTCAACATTCGCATGCAGACACCTTCACTCTTCCACCTGTCCGAGATGATGAGAATGCACATGTCGAATCTTCTTCAGACGAGAGTTCTAATTCAGAGGACTCAGATGATTCAGATTTAGAGTCAGTAAATTTAGATGTAGAGTCAGATCATCAAGATGTAGTTGTAGAGCTAGAGCAGACGCCCAAGTGGGCACAAAATACTCTTCAGGCTACAGGGGATCTCGTTGGTGATCCAATCAATATTAGGAGGAATCGATCTGATTTTGAGGAGCCTCCTATTGCACTCAATGCCACTGAACCATTGCCCTCCAGGCATATTTTCTTGGTTCAGTCTTCATATCCACAGTCTTATGGTGAGGCTGCTAGAAATACCTTTTGGGAATCCAACATGTAGAAGGAGTACAACTCCCTCCTCGAGAACCAGACTTGGGATCTGGTTCCCCTTCCTTCTGTTAGGAAACTTGTCAGATGAAGATGGATCTATAGGACCAAGAGCATAGAATATGGACAGATCAATAGATATAAAGCAAGGCTTGTCACCAAAGGCTTTCAACAGGTTCATGGTATTGACTATGATGAGACCTTTTCTCCAGTAGCGAAGATGGATTCCATACGATTGGAACTTTCCATTACGGTAGCCAAGGGATGGGAAGTCCATCAGATGGACATGAAGAATGCATTTATTCATGGTGATCTCTATGAGGAGATCTACATGGAACAACCCCATAGATTTATGCAAGACTCATCTTTGGTCTATCGACTGAAGAAGTCACTTTATGGCCTCAAGAAGGCTCCGAGGGCATGGTATGCCAAGATGGATTCCTACTTGTTGTCACAGAACTTTGTACATTGTAAGTCAGAACCGAATGTCTACATGCTCAGGATGACTGATTCACTTCTACTTTCAGTTCTGTATGTTGATGATTTTCTAATCACCGGGTGCTCGACTTCAGTGATTTTTGCAGTCAAGAGGATTCTACATGACAGGTTTTTGATGATGGACATGGGTCCTCTACACTTCTTCCTTAGACTCGAGATCAATTAGGATGAATTAGACATCAAACTGTCTCATGCCAAGTATGCACAAGATATCCTTGAGAGATTTCAAATGATAGACTACAAGTCTGCTCTGACTTTCCTATTAGGAGTCAAAATTGAGGATGGTGGGGAGAATCCATTGGTTGATAGCACACTGTACAGACAACTAGTGAGGATCTTGTTGTATCTTACACACTCTAGACCAAAACTCTCATATGCATTTGGCATAGTTTCCAGGTTCATGCAAGAGCCACATGAGCTACATTGGAAAGATACAAAGCGTATCCTTCGATACGTATAGGGCACCATCACCTTTGGGATTCATTATGCAGAAGACTCTACATTATATCTCATCAGGTTTACTGATTTTGACTGGGCTTGCGATAGCATTGATTGCAAGTCCACATCTGGTTACTCACTTAGCCTTGGTTTCGAGCCTATTTGTTGGTCGGGAATGAAGCAAGCTGCCATTTCTCTATCTTCAGCTGAGGCAAAGTATAGAGGAGTAGTTAACATAACCATTCAAGTTATGTGGCTATAACATTTTCTCACTAGGTTGGGAATTTAGTTTCATCGACTGATCGTCATCTGGTGTGACAACCATAACACTCTGAAGTTCTGGAGAGATCCAGTTCAGAGGCAATGGATGAAGCACATCGAGATCCACATGCACTATATCTGGGACTTAATACATGAGGGGATCATCGACTTACAGTTCTATCCTTCAGCAGAAAAAATGACAGACATATTCACCAAGACCTTCACTGAGAACTTCTATTCTCTGTAAAGTCATCTTGGAGTGAAGGACACAGTTTCCTAGCAACTGTAGTTATTCTTTTTACATACATTGTACCTTAAGGGGGGGGTTTTCCCATGAGGTTTTCCCTCTTTCCTCACTTTATTTTTAGTGTGTCTTTTGTACTTGGGTACCTAACATGGCCTCGTTGTCGGGACCCAATCTTTATTTTCACCATAGTGAAGTTCAGGGGGGGTGTTGGAGTTACTTCACACACACCTAGGATTCATTTTTCCTAAGGTTTTTCCTTGTTTATTAGTTATAATTAATCATTATCTAGTCTCCTATAATTTAGGGGAGAATATTCCACCTAGAGAATATTCTCTTTCAGTTGACACTTCAATTTGACAAGTTGAGTTGAGTTTAGATGCTGCATTGGTTTTTTCACCATGCAAAATTGGGATCATCACCATGCTAATTCAACCTTTCCTTGGTATTATCACTAGACTGGTGCATTAGCCTTGATTCCCTAAGTTAAATCCTCACTACTCTCTGTTCAATTAGTTAACTAAAGACCAGTTGACTAGTTAACTCAACTAGGTGGCAGTTCACTCCCGTAACTGCCTGAGAGACTAGACTAGGTGGCAGTTCACTCCCATAAATGTTGGTGTGTGTCCAGATCACTCTAGACCACCACTATGGTGCATTTTTTATCCTCTATTCTAACTCATTGATTTATACATAATATATCATGTGTAAATTATTCATTATTCATAACGGTTAATGCAAATTCTTTCATTCTTTCTCTCCTTCTTCTTCTTTCTCCAATTCTCTCTACAAATGTGTGTATTATTGTTTAGATAGATCTATTGTATGCAGTTTCAAAACATTTACAAAATCACACTCCCTCTCAAACTGAGCAATGAAATCCTCCTCCTCTGCTATCGCCATGGTACCACCCTGCTTCTTCTTCTTCTTGGGACACTTCCCAACATAGTGACCCATATTGCCACAAGCAAAGAATTTCACTTTACTAATGTCTTTCTTTTGGTTCTCACCCTGTCTTATGGACCGCTTCTCCTTGGACCCTACTTGGTCTTATTCTTTCCCTTATCCACAAAGGAAATATTAATCTCATCCCCATCCTCACCCTGCTGCTGACTAGTAGATCCAGAACCATGCATGATCTCTTCCTTCAGAAAGTCATCCCAGAGCCTCTCCCAACTAGGAATATGATCCATAGCCATGATTCCATGTACAAAACTCTCCCATAGTTTGGAAAATACATTCAAGGATGTACGCACCAACTCAGAGGGATCTACTATATTTCCAACTACACCCAACTCATCACGAATCTGAGTGAATCTTGAGAGGTATGAGGTGATTGTATCTGTCTTCCCATCTTGGTTCCCTTTAGCTTCTTTCAAAGCACCATATTATGGTTCTAGTTAGGAATTTGATAAATACTACACAAATATTGCCACATCTGAAATGCTAAGTCCTTACCAGTAATGCGATGAATCACATGGTATTTCACCACATCAAGGTTTTTTCTCTTAGATCTCTTGTTCTATTTCTGAAACTCAGCGAAGAGAACCACATCTGTAGGAGGTACAATGGGATTCTCCACAATCTCCCATAAATCTCTCTCATCTATAATCATCACTATCCTTTCCTTCCATGGAGACCAATTTCTTTCCCCCATAAGCATATCCTCCACCCTCAAACCTGCCACCGCCAAGGCTTCCATATGATGCTAAACCTGATACACTCTAACCAAGTAAAATTGAGCAACTCTAAACAACATAAATCAATCTACAACACACCAATCATAAGTGTGAAAATGAGGCTTCTCAACCTGTGTAAATCTATCTAATAGGAAATCAATTTTAGGCACTTTCAAATCAGATATTTCTCACTGTTTAGGACAATATACTTTTTGTCCAAAAACAACCAACATATATGATATTTTCCCTTCTAAACTCTTCCCCTTGTTTTGTCCAAAATTCATCCCACTCTGATGCCCTTAAGCTATGATATCATGAATATTTTCTGAGGTTCCATGGGATTCCCAATAGGCCTGTCATTTGTTGGGCACTAAGTTTAGGAAATTTCAAATTGTTTCTCACTATTTTAGGAAAACCTTCTCATTGTTCAAAAAACCCCACTAAATATGAACTTTACCCTCTTGAAATCTGCCCACAAAACTTTGATTTGATTCTCTTTAGTGCATCCCTCTAGATTTGCACCCCTACTCTCAAGATGCGCCCTCCCTATAGCTCATACACACAACCTCCATGAAATTCCGTCCAAACTAGCTTGCGCCCTCCATGAACAAGTGCACCCTAGTTTTCTCCTTCAAGCCCTCTCTTCTCACTTCTCTTCTCCTCACCCAACTCTCTCAAGTGATCATGTAAACAATGAGTCTCATCCTTACCCTTTAGCCTCCTTTAGCCTCTCTTTGTCCAAACCCTAAAATATTAATGGCTTAGATTATATCTAGCCAAGTCTAATCAATGGGTGAGATCACTTCTCATAAATCTCACTTAGAAACCCACTTTATTTAAGTTTCCATAGTTTGCTTTATATCTATTAATACACCCACTTTGTGAATTAATTGTCACTTTATGACTTAAGTGACAAATTTCACTTTATGACTTAAGTCTCCTAAGTCAATTTGAAATTAGGACATAAAGTAAAGGTATATGGGTAATATTCCCCTCCTTTGTTTTTAGAGACTCACAAACACAAGGGGACCACTTTCCAAGGTACCCAAATCTCAACACCCCAAGATGGGATATGAGGCCATCAGGGTGAAGGAAATAAACTACATGCTTTTATCTCTTTCAACCCAACTCATTTTCTCTCATGTTCAACCACTCTATTTATTATAGACCACTCCAAGCATCTCATCCAATGATCAAACAACCATGACACTATCCTCAACTTCCCCATATAACATAAGAAAGATATTCCATATCTTTTCTCAACAATCCCTCGGGGATATTATTTCCTCTAGTTCTCTTTAGCGTGGATATAAAGAGCCCAATCCGTTGTATGCTTTCCAGAAATTGCCTACAATAATAATATAGGGATCTCCAACATCCAAAGAGAAACACGTGCATAGTGGGAGATGGATTCCTTACTTGATTAACCTCTATGCTCACATATATCCATCTATCTTTTACCCAAGGTCTGTGATTTCCCCTTCCTAGTGTTGATTTTAATCCCTTTTCCAAATTAGTTAATTGCACTGAGAGTAGCGAGGTGTTTTACAACCCAATATGGGGGAGATGTTGTCACATTAGCATTATGTTAGATAAGTTACATTAAAAAAAATTAAATTTGACTCAATTAAAAGAAAACAATTACACAAACCATTACACACACACACACACACTATGTACTTACATATGACAACATCTAAAATATTAATTCCTTCATAATAAAAAAAATACACCTTAATAAATTTGATTCGTCTCGGTGCTTGATAGTTCCAGATTTAAGATGGATATATGCTAGTGATTAGCAATGGAGATATGACATGAACAATGTAAAGCATGAATGTGCAAATGATAGAATGAATGACAAAGTGAATGGGAATGCGAGAATTGAGGTAAATGATCGATGGAATTACTTATGAAAAGAGGAATGGACTCTTATAGTAATTTCCCATGATTATTGTACTCAATGGATGCTTCTATAACTACAGGAAAAAATGTCTCCACCAACCTCTTACATGAAATCAATGATTGGTTTTGATAATTCCATGGAGGTGCATAGCTTTATTTAAGGTACATGGTAGAAAATATATGAGATTTAAGGTTTTCATACGACAATATAGGATTTACTTTTCCATAGTCCCCTTTCCTCTCCTGCTTTGGTGGAATCATAACCTCTCTCATGCTCTCCAAAACCATTTTGGACCATTTTATATTACATTTGAGCATTATTATTTACATAGCTTCAATTTAGTATGACAAGACTAACACATGGTATTTGTATGTATTGCATGCCTAGCCATTCACTAATCGGGCCTTGGCCTTGAGTTCTACACCAGGAATCCATATTAATATACTTACATTGTTTACATAATTTTATTCAATACATTCTAGGGGTCAAAACCAAATTATTACATTCCCCTCCTCCTTATAATATCACCGGCCTTGGTGCTTCTCAATGTTAGAACAAAAATGGATATTCCTCTTTCATTTCATCCTCCAAATCCCAAGTAGCCTCATTCAGATTGAAGTGCTTCCATTGAACCTTTATCTGTCCGATGGCTTGGTTATGAAGAAATGGTATTTTATTATTGAGGATGTGTTGTGGCTCTATTTGGACATCTCCCTTTGGTTCCATCAATAACATGGTTAATATACTGTACATATTTTTGAAGCAAAGATACATGGAAAACATCACGAGTTTTAGTGTTAGCAAGCAATGCAAGTCTAAATGCAGTTGACCCCATCTTATCAAGTAATTCAAATGAACTAGAATATTTTAGTGTTAGCATGGCAAGACTTTCAAGATTCAAGGAACTATTCCTTCGCTTCACTTAGAGAAAGACATGATCCCTAACACGAAATTCCATATGCATTCTGTTCTTATCTACATAACCTTTTTTCCTATCTTAGGTTTATGTCAAATTTTTCTTGATTCTATTAATTCTTTCTCCATTTCCTTGATTATTTATGGACCAAGAACAATTCTATTTACTAGGTTATTCCATCTCACTGGATTTTTTCATCTCCTACCATATAAAGCCTCAAATGGTCTTATTTTCAATGATTCTTGATGCCCATTTTTATATACAAACTCTACTAGGTGTAGATATTCCTCCCACTTGGATGATTTGTACATCAAATCCATATGAATCATGTATTCAATCACTTGATTTATTCTTTCCATATTCCCTTTTTTCTATGAATGGTAGGTCATATTGAAATTCAACTTAGTACTGAAGTCTTGGAAAAAAAATCCAAAACATAGAAGGAAAATTCAAATATCTGTCAATTACAATTACTGTAGGTAGCCCATGCAATCCAAATATTTCCCTGATAAATATTTTTGCAATGTCATCAGTTTTATAAATGGATTTAACATGATTAAATTGTGTTTCTTTGGATAACTTATCCACTACGACCATGATAGAATCATGCTATCTTGATGTGTTTAGTAACATGGTAATAAAATTTGTAGTTATCACATACATTTCCATTCTAAAAGTGGAAAGGTTTCAATAAAAATATTTGATGTTTATTCTTAGCATTCACTTGCTGCATTCCATAACTCTGGCAGTGTAGTTCACAACATCTTTCTTCATCCAATATTATTTTTTTTGTTGTTGTAGCAATCATTTTATGGTACCATGTATGTCAAGAATACAACATATTATGCATTTCATCCATGATAATCCTTCTCAACTTTGGAAGAGTTATGTAACATCCCCAATTTTTAACCCCATAATTTATATTGTAATTTTATAAATGTGATTTAGGCTAGTGAGCCAATGTATTGAGGCGAAGATCCTGTATTGATTTAAATGTGGTCGGGGCCAAATTGGATATCATGCAAGTTAAAATAATTAATAAGAATAATAATCATTGGCTGCGATATGAGAGGAATGAAAACGATGGGGCCTATGATTCCAAAAGAGAGAGGGGTCCAAGGGGGGGATTATTCATGGGTATTAATCCATCCCACATTCTTGAATTTATTACAATTGTGTATAAACCTTCTATTTATTGTCGAGTGTTCCCAAATCCAATCATTGAATTCATGTAAGAGGGTGGGTGCGAGGAGTCACATCCCAGAGTTATTGAGAGAATGAGCATGGGTACAATCAGCTTGGGGAAGAGTGTAATTCAAGTCAAGCAAACAACAAAATAGAGGAAATTCATATGGGCAAGGGAGGGCATATTTTAGACCATCACGCTTTTGCATAGAGAGCAGTTTTGCTTGCAGATTTTTGGGAAGCAAGTGAGGCACTAAGCATTGGGAAGAGAACCAACCATGCTTTGCTTGAAGGAAACCATTATTGGGATGTGGTTATGCTGGAAAAGAGGTCTACGTTCTTACAAAATGACTTGTAATCCTATAGTGCATTTTCCTGTTGAGGAAATGACTCAAGATCCTTGTGAAGGCTAATGTGAGAACTCTTGAAGCAACCAAGATTTCTTGGAATCCCCAACTAAGATATTCATAGCCAATCAAGTGCATTGGAAGCCCTTATAAATGAATGGTATAGCCTGAGGGACTATGAGCAGTGAAGGGGGTACATTCCTTGGGTTGTGTAGGTTTCGGGGTGTTAGAGTCCTATAATTATAGGTAAATCGATTCTTCGACTGCTGATTTGGCATTGCCCCTGTGATAAATATTTCTGGGGCGGTTGACCCTTTTTTCCCCTCCATCCATTTCACCCGATCCTCCATCACCCTGTTGCATCCTTCATCCACTGCTGCGCCCTCACTCCCTTGTCCTTTTAACCCATTGACTACATCTCGCCCGCCACCCATCTGTGAATAAACAAACTTAGGATAATAAAAAAACAATTAAGTTAATATTAAAGGGTTAGTGACGTTTTCTAATGTTTGTTAGCCTAATACAATTATTTTAATAGGATAATTTTAAATAAATAATTATTAATTAACTTAGTTTGATTAAATTAATGTTTAAGTTTAGAGTTAGCATTA
>JZKD02S2183111.1:100616-121077 GCA_000966675.3 Picea glauca
ACCAAAAGCTTATCCTAAGTTTCTACCCACCCTTCCCATGCATTTCAGACCCCCGCCCCTAATGTCCCATCACCTCAGGGGGGTCCGAAAAGATGTTTCTTAAAAAACACCCCTGGACACTTGTCATCTCCACATGCCAGAGGGACCCCCCCCCCAAAACCGCTTACCACCTCAGGGGGGTCCGAAATTACCACTTTTGCCCAAAAAACCGCTTTTCCCAAATTTTGCCCATTTTTGCCTCTTCAACATGTCATTTTCCAAAGGAAATTATGGGAAAATGGAGATAGATTTTAAAACACCGAGAGAGGTTTTTGTTCATAACAGGATTAAGAACAAAAACCTCTTCCATATTTTGTAAATGTGCCACCAATTGGGATAATAGAAGTTGTCTTTCAGACTCAATTTTTGGATTTTTCGTTTTCCTGTTACAGTCCCGATTTTGCGGGAGCTGTTACAGCAAGTTGGAGGTGAGTTTGGCGAAACCAAAGTATTTTTTTGTCTAGAAAATGCCCATATACAATAACCTCCCTCAATGTTTTCCCAGGTGTCAGCATTGAAGACAAACAGATGTTTGTGCGGACCCCTATTTTGCAGAAATTCGACCCGTCTTTCATGGCGGACAGTTCAAGATTTTTGGGGATTTGTGGCTATTTTTGACCGAGGCGGTAGAATCTGACTTCCAAAAAATTGTTGGGGGATATATTATATTTATTGATATTATTTTAATGTAACAATTTTTGATTCTGGACCCAAGAAGAGGAGGGACCATGATTGAACTTTGTATCAGAGCTTACAGAGCTTTCTGTATTTCGTCAATCCAAATAATATAGTCAGAACAACTACAGGATTCATGTGTCATTTTTGGTGGTGATGTTTTTCTTATTCACTGTGATTTGTTTCCATTGTATTTATTAAGTTATTCATACTTTGAATTATGCAAAGAAGTTGAAAGAACATAATTTGTTGAGACATACACTCTGTTTCTGGCTTTGACATAATTGTCAATGTTTTCTTCTCAATGGTTAATTTCAGGATTCTTGATTGCCCTGTTATTGCCTGGTCCTCTCACCTTGATCCTCTAAATCCAAAATCAAATTCTAAGAATCCAACAAGAGTGCCTACCTTGCCTTGTAAGGCTGTCTGTAGAACTTGTCTTTGATTGAACTTCAGGCTGTGACCGCATTACCCAATGGGCCTCTTTTCTCCCGTTTCAGCCAATCATTTAAAAAATCCAAACTCTAAACTCATTAGCTAGCCTAATATCTATTCAAACAAATCTATATCAAATAGAGAGATCCCTCTATGAGTCTTGGAGGGATAGATCCAAGACTCGAAGTGGTTTTTATGTTTCCTCTATGACTGCCTCCACAGCCTTGGGCAAATGTCATACCCCCACTACGACAAACTAGATTTTTTTGTCTTTTCTTTGAGGGACAAAATCCCCGAATTTCTATGGGGCCTAGTGCATACCATCCCTTCCCTTATCCTCCTCCACGTGATCATTGGCCATGACCACAGGCCTTACCAAAAAGGTGCTTCTGGATTTTGCATTTCAAGATTTCGTAACTCGTGATTTCATGATTTCGGCTGCAAATGATTCTAGGTCCTTCAAACTCTTGGGTCCCGAAATGCCGAAAAGGGATTAACGGGCTTTGGATTCTCCCCTGTTCTCTATATTTTGAAATGATGAAACCCAAAAAGGTCTAACAGATCCTTAGCTCCTCCCTTAAGTCTCTTTTCCTATGACCGAGCCTATGACCTGGTGCTATTCCTCTGAATGATTTTGGGGTTTCATGATTCGGGGAAATGTGATGCAAGCGTTCCTCCTTTCCCTTTCAAATCCCCAATCCACGAAATGCCGAAATCTCTCTGCTGAGAGATCAATGGTCCATGCTTTTGGGGTTTCGTGATTCAGGGAATTGCAATGCAAGCGTTCCTCCTTTCCCTTTCGAATCCCTGGTCCATGCAATGCTGAAATCTCTCTGCTGAGAGATCAACAATCCATGCTTTTGGGGTTTTGTGATTAGAGGAATCGCGACACAAGCATTCCTCCTTTCGATTTCGAATCCCCGATCCACGAAATGATGAAATCTTTCTGCTGAGATATCAACGATCCATATCCATATTGAACCAACAGTTACGATCCCACTAGCTCGAAGACCCACCTCCTTTCGGATATTTCTTTGAAACCTTGACCACTCGCCATGTGTCCTCCTTGATGTATGGTCCTGGTCCTTTCGGTGATTTCTACGAGTCTTCTCTTCTCTGTTCCTACGAGGTTTAAACCTCGTGCACATTTTTCTAGATCCCACGACTCATGGAAAATTGACACTTCTCCCTCAAAGTTTCTGCCATCCATTCTACCCTTCTGTGCAGCTTCCTAGGGATTAAACCCCATGCACATATCCTTGATCTAGAGAATCTGATGCCACTGCGCTCCAGATCCAACGGTTGGCGCATTTTCATAGTTTCATGTCCTTGGGGGTCGAAAGACTCTCCCTCTTATGTTTCCCGATATAAAAAATACTGAAAAATGTAAACCATGTGGCCCCTTACCTCAAGATCAATGAATGTTGATCCATCCCTCCAGATCTGACGGCTCAATAAAGCTCCGACAGATCCATGGATCTATGGCCGTGGATCCCATCACTACTTGCGAAGGCTGAAGGGGTTGAGGTATTAACGCCTACGCCCCTCCTCTAGATCCAATGGTCTTGACAAATCTGGGGTATTTCCGAAAGGATTCTGACCGTTCATCTACCAAATGATGGGGTATTCTCTTTCGATAATTGGACTCGCTATCCTTTCTGATCTTGATTCATGAGATTCAACCTCTTGGGGCTTCAAACTCCCATGACTTTGAAACCTGAGAGAACTACTCTTTCTTGTACAAGGTTTCTAGAACTAGTTCATCTGGACCTTCAGATGATTCTTGGGTAATTGTCCCTAAGCTTGGTGACCTGACTGAGAGGCCTTCCTAATTCACCAAGATATGAACTCTGTGACCGGGGTAAAGTAAACTCGTGGGTTTACTATATCGGTATTCTTTTCAAGGAACTCACTCCGACTCTGAAATGTGAGGAAACTCCCCAGAAAAAGGTGCCTTGGGGAAATTAAACCAGGACAGAGCACGAGTCAAGTAGATGGGACAATTCTCAAGGGAACAAACTCGTATTCTGAACTTATTCATTCTATACATAAATAGATAATGGTCATATAAGTATAAGCATGCATCCATTATTCCCAATCAAAAGACAAGGCAATCACTTCTATACAGAAACCATTTATGAGTGTATAAACATGAGCATGCATCCAGGATATTCAATTCAAAATACAAGACAAAAACACTTATCAGAAACACTAGGTGTGATGTGACTGCTAAGAGGGGTGCTCGTTTCCACCCAACTGTAGGCTCAGTGACTCCAAACGGATTTACCACTAGCCACCCTTGAGTTAGACCACAATGCTTGAGATTTAGTCTCCTACTTCCAGCTCAATGGAAGTCAAGGATGAAGGTTAATATCCTTCTCCTCTGTTCAAAACTCCCTGTATTTCCAGAGTTCCTCCGATTCTCTTCCGTGATCCGTATCGTGCGTGTTCTCTCCAATCTCCCCCACACTTCCTTTCTTTCCTTTTCTACAAGATTGCGTGTGGCGTGAATTCCCCCATCCATGGTTAGGTTTGAGAGATTCTACGGATGGGCAGTTCACCCCCATCCCCTCATTAACTCTTGAGGAGCCTCCCCATCTACCATCCTGATGGGTAATTTATTCCAGGGTCAGAGAGTTGCTTTGGTATTTGAGCAAGTAAAAACCAGTATGGTATTGGTTTGGTGGAAGTTAACACAACCATTCCAGGTCGCTTCCACCACCTCTCATTAGCCATCGTGGTCTCTTTTAGCACTTTCCACTTCCCAGCAGTTGTGCAACACATATTCATAACATAATTTACATTCATCGACCTTTTATACAAAGGTCCATCAAATCAAACATTCACATATTTGAGTTTGCCATAGTTCTTGGCCAATATAGTTATTTTTACAGACTGGGGGAAACAGGGTGTTACAATTCCCTCCCCCTTAAAGGAACATCGTCCTCGATGTTATATCTATCAATATGACGTGTATGCACAAAAGTAAACAAAATCAGATATGCTTGTTTCATGGCATCTTCCATTTCCCACGTAGGCTCATTTGGGCCAAAATGTTTCCATTGCACCTTGACCTGTGCAATGGTTTGGTTCCTGAGTGGGGTTTCCTTTCTGTCTAGTATGCATTGAGGTTCTGGCAGAAATTATCCCTCTAGTTCCACCTGGATCATAGACCAGTCAATTATATGATTAGAATCGTGTACATATTTATTCAATAATGAAACATGGAAAACATTATGTGCTTTTATTGTGGGAGGAAGTGCTAGCCTATAGGCTACAGTTCCCACTCTATCTATAAATTCAAAGGGTCCACAATACCGAGGTGCCAACTTTGCAAAAGCTCCCATCCTTAGGGAACTCTTCTTGGGCCTAACTCTGAGATATACGTGGTCTCCCATCTTGAATTCTCTTGGAGTTCTCTTTCGTTCGACGTAACTTTTCTGTCAGTTCTGAGTGACCTTTAGATTTTGTTTTATCTGAATCACTTGTTGTTCCATTTCTTTCAACATATTGGGTCCAATAGTAATTCTATTTACTGGGTTACTCCAACTGACTGGAGTGTTGCACGGCCTACCATAGAGGACTTTGAAAGGACTCATCTTCAGGGATTCTTGGTATCCGTTATTGTAGGCAAATTCCACTAGTGGCAGGTAATCTTCCCACTTTTTAGGATGATGCATTACATGCATTCTTAGCATGTCTTCTAATATTTGGTTCACTCTTTCTGTCTGTCCATTGGTTTGAGGATGATAGGCTGTGCTAAACAATAATTTGGTCTCTAGACTAGCCATCAAGGATTTCCAAAAGTTGGAAGTAAATTTCGTGTCTCTGTTAGACACGATCTCTTTAGGCATACCATGTAGTCTGAATATATCCTTCATGAATATGTTGGTGATATCTATTTCCTTGCAAGTCAATTTGAAGGGGATAAAATGGGCAGACTTGCTCAATTTATCCACCACCACCATGATGGCGTCATTTTGCCTGGCCGATGTTGGTAGTCCGGTGATGAAATCCATGGAGATGGTCTCCCATTTCATTTCGAGATTGGTAGAGGTTGTAATAATCCTGCTGGGTGTTGGTGTTCTGCTTTAACCTGTTGTCATTCTAGGCACTTAGCTAAATAGTTAGCTATGTATTTATTTAACCCAGGCCAATAGAATTGTTTCCTAGTGGTTGTGATCATCTTCTGATATCCTGGGTGACTTACAATCTATTTTTGTAAGTTAGCAGACCTCCATCTATCATATGGTAGCCTTCATACTTTATTCCTGTGGGTTCTTGCTCCAGGTACGAGGTCACGGTCTGGAAGAATGTGTCTGTTTCTTGTGCATTCCTGACTCTTTCCTTGACATTCGTCTTGCAGGTGCTCACCGCTGCCAGGTGAATTGTTTTCATACTTCTGCTAAGGGCATCGACCACCTTATTTTCCTTTCCTTTAATATGTTTGATTTCAAAATCAAACTCACTAAGGAGGGCCATCAACCTAGCTTGTATGGCATTGAGTTTTGGGTGGTCAAACAGATGTCGCAATCCACAGTGGTCTGTCATAAGTACAAATTTCCTTCCCAAGAGGTAATACCTCCACATTTTTAAGGCGTTCACTATGACAGCCAGCTCTAGATCATGGGTAACATAGTTGACTTCGTGCTCATTCGATTTTCGGGATTCATAAAATACTACACTTCCTCCTTGCATAAGGACTCCTTCGATCCCTTCCTTGCAGGCATTTGTGCACACTAGGAAGTCAGCTTCGAGATCGATGATCTTCAACATGGGTGGATGGGTCAGTAGATGTTTTAGGGACTGAAACCTTTCTTCACATTTTGGGGTCCAAAGGAATTTAACTCCCTTCTTCTGGAGGGCAGTGATTAGACAACCAATCCCGGAGAATTGTAATGTCCCATTTCCCTTAGGCAGTCAGAATACCGTGGTGGTTTATCCAATTTCCCGTAAACCATTAAACAGACAAGCTAGGGACATGACATTAGTAAAGTCACTTTTGAGTTATAAAGTAAAACTTAGGAAAAGTGAGTTTATTAATGTTAAACCGCTCTTTGAGGGTATTTTCTCCAATTATTAATTAAAAGGAATATTTTAATGGAGGAAAAAGGAAAGGTGAAAGGACAAAAAGGAGGATGGAGGATTGGAGAGGCATTGTCGAATAATCATTTTGAGAATTTGTTTTGGAGAAGCTTGCGAGCTTGAGACGAGGGTTTCGAAGCCCTTGGGAAGAAGAGTCAGTTTTGGGGTTGAAACAGTACCTCCCTAGCTGAAGACAGGAGAAGCCATCTAGGCTTTTCATTTGCACATAACTGGTATTGGATCCAAGGGATTTAATCTGAGATCAATTTCATTCTTCATTGTGGAGAAGAGAGGCATTTTCCTGTGGCGTGTGAGGAAGAATCGAGGGTTTCTTTGTGTGGGATGCGTCCTCCATTGTGGCTGGGCGAATTTCCCTCATTGCTGAGTTATCCAAGTCGTGGTCACTTGTGCTGGAGCGTGAGCCTTTGTTTTTGATATCTGCTGGGCGAATTTCCCTCATTGCTGAATTATCCAAGTCGTGGTCACTTGTGATGGAGCGTGAGCCCTTGTTATTGATCTCTGCTGGGCGAATTATCTTTGAGGCTGCGTGTTCTTCATCCAAATGCATGGGAGAGATATCCAGAAAGATCGCTGCTGATTGGGTTTGTTGCTAGTCATTTTCTCCATCGATTACCAAGTCCACGAGTTGCCTTCTTTGTGTTCTGCGTGGGAGGTAAGGGGACGCTGCCATATCACTCTACAACAAAATAATAACAATCAAAGTGGGTCGTTCCCTTCATCAAAACCGTGTGGTCAGTTTTGGGTGCAAATTTGTATGGCTGAGTAAAGATACGGGACTGTCAACTTCCCACAACAACTTCCTTATTCTTGCTGAGAGGTATTCCTACCTCAATCTAAATGTAATAGTCATTATTTAATAAAGAGCATCCATTTTATGAATAATTTGCTATTGCATACATGGACGTTTTTCATTATATCTTTATGGGTTTTGCTTAAAATCATAAAAAGACATTGTGCACATCATTGGGAGGCATAAGGGATTCAAAAACCAATATAACAACAAACATAATCAATGAAACAGCCTGCTGTCCCTTAAATTTTCACCTACAACCGTATTTACTGATGCGTGCCAAGTGTTTGACGAAAGTCCAACACCAAACTGGAAGAGTTTTTTCCAAGTTTTTCAACCTAGAATATTTCAAGAATCCTTTTATAAACCTCTTATAGTATCCTGCTAAGCTCATAAAGGATCTGATATCCGAAACTTCCTTTGGGGTAGGATACTCCATGATAGACCTGATCTTATTAGGGTCTACTTCTACTCCTTCTTCAGATATGACATGGCTCAAGTAGTGTATTTTCTTCTGGAAAAATTCGCATTTGCCAAATTTGGCATAGAGCTAATGTTCTCTTAGCACTTGAAGCACAAGTCTAAGATGTTCCTCATGTTCCTCTCTATTCTTGGAGTAAATTAATATATCGTCAATAAAAACCAGTACAATTTTGTCTAGGAATTTGCTGAGCACACTGTTATTCAAGCACATGAAAGTGGCAGGGGCATTGGTTAATCCAAATGGTACTACCACAAACTCATAGTGACCATATCTCTTCCTGAAGGCAGTTTTGTGGATGTATTCACTCTTGGTTCGGACTTGATGGTATCCAGATCTCAAGTCAATATTTGAGAAGATGTAAGCACGTCCCAATTGATCGAACATGTCATCAATCCAAGGTAAGGGGTACTTGTTCTTTATGGTTACCTTATTGAGTTGTCTATATTCTATGCACAATCGGAGGGTACCATCTTTCTTCTTCACAAACAGAAATAGTGCTCCCCATGGGGACATGCTGGGTCGGATATAGCCTTTGTCCATCATTTCTTTTAGTTGTAGTTTAAGCTCAACTAGATCGGGTGTGATCATTCTATAGGGTGTCCTAGACACTGGCACTGCTCCTAGTACAAGTTCTATAGAGAAGTCAATGTCCCTTCTCGGAGGTAGACTCGGTACCTCTTCCAGAAACACATCTCTATATTCTCTTAGTGTGGGGTGGTATTTGAGGCTTGGTTTGTCATCTTCAACTGATTCCAACACCTATATCGCATATAGTGGAAATCCCTTTCTGCAATACTTTCTCATTTGAAGGGCTGATATTCACCTCACCGAGATAGGTTTTTGGATCCCTTGAGGGGTTATCCTTCTTCCTTATTCACTTACACATTCTAAGGTTTTATGGTAACAATCCAATCTGGATTTATATGTGGCTAGCCAGTCCATACCAATCAACAGGTCATACGATCCTAGGGGTAGTATGTTAAGGGTTGCTTGGGTGGGGAATTCACCCATAGTGAATTGGTAAGCTAGTATGACCTCCACTACCTTTCTTTTGGTGCCAGTGGATAACTGTACCAACCATGGCTTGGTGTGTTTATGTGGCTGTAATTTACACTTATCAACAGCCTTAGGAGCTATATAACTCAAATTTGAAACAGGGTCAATTAGAATAGACACTATATGGTTGGTGATCATACCTTCCATCTCCACCACTGAAGCTTGGTGGTCAGCTTGTTTATTATCCACGACTGCATAAATTTGCGGCATACTCCTGGCCACATCATTGACGGTGGTAGATTCTTGAATGTTGTAAATTCTCTGACTGTTCTATTGTTGGTGCGAGCAGTCCCTTAGTAGATGTTCTTCTCCACAACCCCAACATTTCAAGGGTTCTTTCTTCAGGTTATCGATCTTTCCTGGGGTAGATCCAAAAGGTTTATTTCCGCTATGGGAGGGGAAATTCTGCTGGTGTACACTTCAGGTTGGGAAGCTCATCCTTGATTCCTTTTTATAGTTTTTAAATCTTGGGGATTTAAACCCCTTTTTCTGGAATCCTGAACTATTCTTCGGCTTCCAGCCTTCGCGAGGTTCTGTTCGATACCCAAGTTGTTCATAACAACATCTTGCCTTTCGAATAATGTCTTCTAGGGTATTTGGCTCGTCAAACTCAATCCTATTCTGATAGTCCTTAGGTAGTCCACTGATGAATCATTGCACCTTTGCCTTTTTTTCTTTTATATAGGGTACGTACCTCAATAAATCGAGGAATCTGCTGACATATTCCTCTATGGTGAGTTACCCCAGCTTGAGTTCATAGAATTCTTTAGTCTTTTCGTCGAAATAATTTTCCGACAGATACTTCTTCTTGAAGTATTTCTCAAACCGTTCCCAAGATAGGTCTTCTTCATTAATCCCTTTTACATTCTTAAGGTCTTCTCACCAAATGGAAGCCTTCCCATTCAGGTTGAAAGTGGTTACTCGGGCCTTCAAATTTTTTCGAGAAGTCATGGACTCTGAAATACTTCTTTAGTCCAGGAAACCAGGCCTCCGCTTCCTCTCCCTTCTTTATTTCACCATCAAAAGAGGGTGGTTTGGCATTCTTAAACTCTTCGAGATTATGATTTTTGGAATGATTTTGCTTCTTCCATTTTCTTCAGGAATAAGAACTAGTTCTGCTATTAGAAGATCCCTCCGAGTCATCGATTTCCTTTCCAGAGGAATCATCCGACGCTTGTCCCTTATATCTGGGGTGGATCTTTCTCGAGGTTCTCTTCACAGTGTGGCCACTTAAAAGACCATGTTTCTATATCTTAGGTGGACTTTGACTTCTCTTTGTCTGTCATTGGTCCGTGTGACTGGTGTCAGGTCCATGCTGCAATTGTCTTTGTATGTCGGATAAGCTCCGTAGCAAGACTGGATTAATTCCTGTTTGCTTCTCTTGCTCTTTTATCAACCTCTCGTTGTCGGCTTTGCAACTCTGTAGTTCGACCATGAGGCTCCTCACAATCTCAACTAGATCTGGAGGGGTTTCTACTGCTCTCCTTTCATCAGACTCTTCATCTCTATTGTGGGAGCCATCCCACACTTCGTGGTGCGTCACCATTCTATGCGTCCGCAATTTCCCGTGGTTGATCATCCGCTTGTGTGCAGAAAAAAAACACTTGTTGTTAGTCAACACTATATCATTCACAACCAGAGCATAATTCATATTTTTCAAATGCATACACACAATATAAATTTTCATTCTTTACTTCAAATTTTGATAAAAGGGGGTTAAGATAGAGGGTTACTCCTCTTAAGAGTACTTCAAATGGAGTTTCTGCGCAACTCGTTCATGAGCCCAAGAAGGCCAAGTGTTGTAACCATGATTTGATACCAATTTGTCATACCCCCACTACGACAACCTAGATTTTTCATATTTTCTTTGAGGGACAGAATCCCCGAATTTCTATGGGGCCTAGTGCAGACCATCCCTTCCCTTATTCTCCTCCATGTCATCATTGGCCATGACCACAGGACTTACCAAAAAGGTGCTTCCGGCTTTCACGTTTCAGGATTTCTTAATTCACGATTTTGCGATTTCGGCTGCAAACGATTCTAGGTCCTAAAATGATGAAAAGGGCTTAACGAGCTTTGGCTTCTCCCCTGTTCTCTATATTTTGAAATGCCAAAACCTGAAAGTGTCTAACGTATCCTTAGCTCCTCCCTTAAGTCACTTTTCATACGACCGGTCCTATGACCTGGTGCTATTCCTCCGAATGCTTTCAGGGTTTCATGATTCGGGGAATCGTGATGCAAGCATTCCTCCTTTCCCTTTTGAATCCTCGGTCCACGAAATGCTGAAATCTCTCTGCTGAGAGATCAACGGTGTATGCTTTCAAGGTTTCGTGATTTGGGGAATCACGATGCAAGAGTTCCTCCTTTCCCTTTCAAATCCCTGGTCCATGAAATGCTGAAATCTCTCTGCTGAGAGATCAACAGTCCATGCTTTTGGGGTTTTGTGATTCAGGGAATTGTGATGCAAGCATTCCTCCTTTCCCTTTCGAATCCCCGTTCCAAGAAATTATGAAATCTCTCTACTGAGAGATCAACGGTCCATATCCCTCTTGAACCAACGGTTATGATCCCATTGGATCGATGGCCCACCTCCTTTTGGAGATTTCTCCAAAAACTTGACCGCTCATCACATGTCTTCCTTGATGGACGATCCTGGTCCTTTTGGTGATTTCTACGAGTCCTCTCTTCTCTGTTCCTACGAGGTTTAAACTTCGTGCACCTTTTTCTGGATCCGACGACTCACGGAAAATCGACACTTCTCCCTCAAAGTTTTTGCTGTCCATTCTACCCTTCTGTGCGGATCCCATCGCTACTTGTGAATGCTGAAGGCGTCAAGGTGTTAATGCCTGCGCTCTTCCTCTAGATCCATCGGTCTTGACAAATCTGGGGTATTTTCGAAAGGATTCCGACCGTTCGCCTACCAAACGATGGGGTATTCTCTTTCGATAATTGGACTCGCTATCCTTTCTGAGCTTGATTCACGAGATTCAACCTCTCAGGGCTTTGACCTTCGACGACTTTGAAACCTGAGAGAAATACTCTTTCTTGTACAAGGTTTCTAGACCCAAGTCATCTAGACCTTCAGATGATTCTTGGGTAATTATCCCTAGGCTTGGTGACTTGACTAAGAGGCCTTCCTAATTTGCCAAGCTATGAACTCCGTAACCGGGGTAAAGTAAACTCGTGGGTTTACTATATCAGTAGTATTTTCAAGGAACTCACTCTGACTCTGTAATGTGAGGAAACTCCCTGGAAAAAGGTGCCTTCGGGAAATTAAACCAGGACAGAGCATGAGTCAAGTAGATGGGACAATTCTCAAGGGAACGAACTCGTATTCTGAACTTATTCATTCTATACATAAATCGATTATGGTCATATAAGTATAAGCATGGATCCATTATTCCCAATCAAAACACAAGGCAATCACTTCTATACATAAACCATTTATGAGCGTATAAACATGAGCATGCATCTAGGATATTCAATTCAAAATACAAGACATAAACACTTATCATAAACACCAGGTGTGATGTGACTGCTGAGAGGGGTGCTCGTTTCCACCCAACCGTAGTCTCAGTGACTCCAAACGGATTTACCATTGGCCACCCCCAAGCTAGACGATGATGCTTGAGATTCAATCTCCTACTTCTAGCTCAACGAAAGTCAAGGACGAAGGTTACTCTCCTTCTCCTCTACTCATAACTCCCTGTATTTCCAGAGTTCCTCCAGTTCTCTTCCGTGATCCCTATCACATGCATTCTCTCCTCTCTCCCCCACACTTCCTTTCTTTCCTTTTCTACAAGATTGCATGTGGCACGAATTCCCCCGTCTGTGGTAAGGTTTGAGAGCTACTATAGATGGGTGGTTCGCCCCCATCCCCTCATTAACTCTTGAGGAGCCTCCCCACCTACCATCCTGACGGGTAATTTATTCCAAGTTCAGAGAGTTGCTTTGGTCTTTGATCAAGTAAAAACCAATATGGTATTGGTTTGGTGGAAGTTAACACAACCATTCTAGGTCCCTTCCACCACCTCTCATTAGCCATCGTGGTCTCTTTTAGCACTTCCCCCTTCCCAACAGTCGTGCAACACATATTCATAACATAATTTACATTCATAGACCTTTTATACAAAGGTCCGTCAAATCAAACATTCACATCTTTGATTTTTCCATAGTTCTTGGCCAATATAGTTATTTTTACAGACTGGGGGAAATAGGGTGTTACAACTAATTACAGAGTGATAACATAGGGAAGAGAGCTAAATGATCGAAACTTTTGTGGGAATATAACTTGGATTTTGGGGCTACTGTATGTGGAGAGTGGACAACTAAGAGGGACATACCTCATTGTGGACTCATAGCCTCAGCTTGGGGATGACTTTTTGTTGATAGAAAATGAAAATCAATTCGTATGGCTTGGAGGTTCATCCTTCATACACAACTAGTTGGTTATATTTTATAAACATATAAGTGTTCTATTGTTTTACTCTGATTATTCTGTTGTGTAAATGGTTTATATGAAGGCTACATGTTTTCTGTTTTCTTGAACAATTTCATTCATGGGTAAATATTATGATGTAGTTGCAAGATTTATTTGGCATGTTGTGTATATGTAGATTTTAAAACGATATCAAGTTATGCTAAGTTGTTTTATGTAGTGATGAGACTCATCTTGGAATGCTGGGTATATTACAAGTTATGAATATACATTTTATTTTTATAAATAAGAATCCCACCATCATTCAATTGATATCCTTCATAAGGTTAAGTGAACATTGTGTAGACATGAGGCATAACATAATTAAAAAATCATCTTTGGCTGAACACTCCCACGATACTGGTAACCATATATGCATAGAATATGCAAAGGTCATTGCAAGAATGGATCACTATGGAAAAACAAATATGGGAGGAGATGTAAATTGAATTAAATGAGAACAACTTGAACATAGATGAGGGTCTAAAGCTAAGCAAGATGTGCAAGCATCTCCTTCAAAAGCTAAAATAAACAATAATAATAACTTGGGTCATTATATGGTTCGCTGACATCTTTAGATAAGTGTTATTATTATTAATCTATTACATTAAACAAACGATTCATTTGAGCTTATAAAACTCATGATGATGATCCATACTTTGGGATTGAAATGTTGAGTAGTTTCTAAAAACCAACACAATCTCCTTATAAACATAATCCTTCATATCTATTTTCTAATTTCCATTTTTGCAATCCATCTTTCACTTAGTTATAGTGTTCATATTCAACAAAGGAATCAATAACTCTCTTCTTCAAATCTAATTTGCAAATGTTAACTATTTCTAGATGAATCTTTTGTGGATTTTATTAGCAACTTTATTTGTTTTTCCCTTTATGTGCTTGATATTAAAATCAAACTCACAAAGAAATTCTAGCCATATAGCTTGCTTGACATTTAAGTTTTCTTGGTCAAACAAATACTTCAAGCCATTATGATTAGTTCTAAGCTCAAATCTCTTTCCCATTAAATAGTGCCTCCACATTTTTAGAGAATGAACTATTGCAACAAGTTCCAAGTTATGATTAAAATAGTTTTTTTCCATGTTCTTTCAATTTTTTGACTCACAACACACTACATTATTATCTTGCATGGGAATGAATCCACCCGTCTTTCAATGCATGTATCTGTGCACAAAAAAAAATCTATATCTACAATTTTTAGAATTGAGGCATTAGTGATAAGTTTTTTTAATAGCTGAAATATTTCCTCACTTTTTTGTGTCCATTTAAACTTATGCCCTTCTTTTTCAAATAAGTAATAGGGTGTGAAATCTTGGAAAATTTCTAAATGAATATTTTGTAGTAACCAACAAGACCATGAAAGATCTCACATCTATTACATTCTTTCGATTGGGTTGATTAATTATGACCTCAATCTTATTTGGATCCACATATATTCTCTTTTCAGAAATAATGTGACCCAAATATTGATTTTTCTTTTGATATAAATCACATTTGCTCAGTTTTGCATGTAACTTATCCTCTCTTAGCACTTGCAAAACCATTCTCAAATATTTCTTATGTTCTTCTTCATTCTTAGAATAGATAAGAATATAAACTAGGAAACAAACATAAACTTATCCAATTACTTACTGAAAACATTATTCATGTGATGCATGAATGTCATTGGTATATTTGTGATATTGAACGACACCAACACAAATTCATAATGGCCATAACTTGTTTTGAATGTTGTTTTATAAATGTATTCTTTCTTAATTATAACTTGATGATATCCAGATCTCAAATCAATCTTTAAAAAATAATTTTGTCTCTCTCTTTTCATCAAACAAGCTATCATATTGAGGCACTAGGTACTTGTTCTTCACTATGACTTTATTTAGTTGTTTGTTATCAATACAAATCTTGATAGTTTCATCTTTCTTTTTCACAAATAAAATAGGTGTTTCCCATGGAAACACACTTGATTGAATGTATCCCTTCTCTAGTAGCTCTTGCAATTGAATTTTGAGTGCCATTAACTTCGGGGTGCTCATTCTATAAGGATCCTTGGCATTAATGTAGCTCCTGGCACATGATCAATTGAGAAATACATATCCCACTTTGGAGGGATTCCTCACACTTCATTAGGGAATACACCACTAAAATATTGAAAGACATGATAGTCATTAAATTCTGAGCCTTTATCCTCTACTGATTCCAAAACATGGGCTATATACAATTTCCATCCCTTTATAAAACACTTATTTAGTTGCAAGGCTGAAATTTTCCTTATAGATATGGCCTTTGAAATACCTCTTACTATCCTCGAGCTTACATTTTTATCAATGCAATTAAATTTCTTGTTGTAGAAATCAAGCTTAACTCGATGTGATTCCCATTAGTCTAGACCAATGAGGACATCATATGAACCAAATGGGAAAATATTCAAATCTTCCCATGCAAAGTGTCCATTTAGATTTAGTGGACAACTTTCCTCCATCTCACTAACCTTTCTGTTGGTTCCAGTGTCTATATGAACTAGCCATTACTTGTTATGCTTACACTTCTTAAGAGCACATTTCTCAACAATTTCAAGAGTAACATAATTATGACTAGATCCCATATCAATTATGATGGAAAGGGATTTCTTAAAAATATTACTTCAACTTCAACCATGACTAATTGGTGGTTTTCTTGGTGGTCTTCCAACATAACATAGATCCTAGGAATATTCCTCGCTACATTATTAACAACTGTAGCCTCTTGAATGCTATGAACATTCCTATCATTCTCCTTTGGATGTGGGCAATTTATGAGCAAATGGTCTTCTCCACATCTCCAACACTAAATAGGATCTCTTGGCTATTTCCTGCTAATTCAAATAGCTTAGTTCTACTTTGTGTTCACCAATTTTTATAATATGGGGGTGTTGGGATCCAAATATGTCATATTTTCTTCCATGTAAAACCTCCATTCATAAGCTATATTCCCACACTCTTTATACATTCTATAGCCATTATCCAGTCACTTACCACTAATTACATCCATTCTACCTTGTGGTTAATTATTGTTGTTTTTTTGTCTTTTTAAGTGATTAAATATGTTTTTAACATGATTTTATCGATGATGGCTTAATCATATGTTTCTATGTCCAAGAAACATGTCCCTGTTTCGGTACCTGTACTGTTCCTATCCTACACTGTCCCTATTCTGGTGTCTGTACCATTCCTGTTCTGATACCATCACAATCATTTGGTACCAACACATTCTACAATCATCCTGTACCAACTCTAACATCTACATATATCCTCTTTCAATTTTCTAATCAAACACACAGAGTATGACATCAACATAATGTGGTGCCCAAATCACTGCATGAATTCATAGCATATTGGTCAAACTCTGGTTTGATTAAATTATCATTTTGATTAAGGTTGAACATGATTTTATCCTCATGGACATGCATGCAATGAGGATAAGACATACTATAGGAATTCACTACATGAACCAATCAAATCAATGATTACAAGAAGGTTGGACTTGTATTTCTATGCTATTGTTAGCCATGTGAAAGCTATATCGATCAAATTGTGAAGGATCGAGTAAAAGGGGGGAAATTTTTCATCAATTTGGTAACTGCTTGAGCATAAAATCAATTTTTGACACATGTGCACACCTCCAAATGAAAAATGGCCAAAATTGTATTTGGATAATGATGTTATCTACCTCCTGTATAAACATGTTTTGATTTGGATGCATGGATTTCAAAAAAATCAAAGATACATAATGTTGGCAAACCCAAATTTTTAGTAGAAAATTAGTTGGAATGGGAATTTTTCACCTCCGTTTGCGTGCAATTAGGAGTACACATAGAAAAACCGCCAAATAGGTTTTTAGAAAATCTAGCTGGCTAAAAAACCCAAAAATAGTTTTGTGAAACTTGCAAGGAATTGGGAGATATCGTGGGGTCTTCAATGCCAACTTTGTTGAAATGACTGTCACGTCCATATTTGAAAAAAACCCAAATTGGTAAATTTTCTAGATTACAAGTTGTGCCCAGTCAACCATTAGTTTTTCTTGTACGCAAGCCATTTTATTTGTGCATATATAAAGAAAGAAACTATTCATACGCAGGTCGCTATATCAACCAAAATTGGTAGGAGAATATTCAGTTGACCATCAAATCGAAGATATGGATAGATCGTTCCTCCAAGCTTCATGAATAGCATGTTGATGATTAAAATTGCAACGATGAATTCTACTTGCAAAGGATTTCTAAGCTCTATTATTTATTTATGATAATAATAATAAACTAGTAGGTGGGACCTCCTTGTAGAGTAGAGGCACAAACATAGACATGTGACGCTTATATGCTGCTGTTGTTATGATGTTGCCTACACAGTCCTATATAGTTGATGATGCAGTTTTGGTTTCATTTGATATGACAACATGGTTGTTTGATGCACTGTTTCTAAATGCTGTTGATATTTGGTTGCAATCCAAGGCAATGCTATGAATATGAGGATGATTTTTTTACAGGTGCTATGTTATATTATGTTATAACATTGATTAATAATGCATATATGATTTATGCAAAAGATAATAAATTGGGAGCTAGCTCAAAACAAAAAGGAAAAACTATGGATAAGTTCTAAGCTATGGAAAAAATATTATATATAAACCTTGTGACAAATGTGAAATGGTGGACCTAGCTACTATACTATGTGTTTTGGTTAAATGATTATGCAATTTTTGTTAAAGAGTTATATGGAGGCACATATGGTAATGTTAAAATATTGTTATTATTAAAGTGGTAACATGTTTTGGGTGGCACACTATACAATAGATATGGAATCAAATCTTTACGATGGATATGGCATTAAATTTATGCAATGGTTAATGTGGTTGAATTTAATGGTTGATGGATTGACCAGTATGTAGAATTGAATAGGGACAAGTGAGGAAGCGACGTGCATTTACTGCATGTCACTCCAAACCACCCTTGATCCTATCACCCTATCATAGTTGCATATTTCTCTGTTGGTTGTGGAAGCTCCGCGATTTCAGGTTTTAGAAGGGGAAAAATCAAACCAACTCGTCATTGAAGTGATTTTCATAGGTATGGATCTTTTCTTTCCATCCATGATGGACTCTCTTTATTATGAATCAAATGGTGGTTGAGGATTGCATGGGTTCTATGTTTTCTCGAGTTTTTGACTGAGTACCGATATTGTGTTGTGGGTTCTCTATGATTACTGTGGAATGTTGGAATTTTAAAAGGAAATAATGGGTGTTATTTTTTTGTAAAGTCTGCGCATTGGTTATTGATAAAAATGAATTCGATCAGCTTGGTTTTTTGTGATGATTCTCCATGGAAAATAATAATGATGGTGCACCGAGCTCTAAGTTTTAGTGTTGTGGGGTTTTACCACCAGTCTGGGTATTAGTTGATGTCAACCCTTTTTCCTCTCGGTCGTTGTTGTGATTATTTATCCAGGTTGCGATGAAACTGTCGATAATGGTGTGGTTATGTTTTGGCTGAGCCCGAGATATTATTTGTTATGACTTGTTATTTACTGTCATTATCTCTATAAGAATTCCACAGACCAATCTTTGTTTCTCCCAAAATCCTAAATGGAAGCATGTTTATGCATTGAGTGGTTGCGGGTTGTGCCCTGTCTTTATTTTCACAAGATATTTAACACTTGCTCCTCTCATGTCTGTTTGAATGTCCGAATGTTATGTTGTGAAGCCTCACTATCAATTGTTTTTCGAAGGTTATAGACCTACTGGGTGTTGGAAGAGACACGATCTCTCTATGTTTTTGAGGATTCTTCATTGTTTAAATTAACCCTCGTTTCCTCTCCACAATAAAGTTTTAGAGGCATCTGTGTGTGCCTGGGTTGTTAAGCTTGAATTGTCTTGTTTTGGCTCAGGCGTTCTCTTTATGTCTCTGTCAAGATAGTGGGGTTATTAGTTGAAATATTGTGGTGTTTTCAAAGGAGAATTCTTCCATATTCTTCCAAGATTATATTATTTACCTATGGTTTCTCCTCGATGGTAAATTTTTTTGGAGGTAAAAATATTATGAGCTCTCTTTGTTTTCAAGGATTAAGAAGACTTCATACCTCTTTGCAATAAAATTATATGGAACCTGACTTGGTTCTATTGAGCCTGACTTGCTTCTATTTTCTTCGGGCACCTTTTGAAGTTTGTCAAGATTTTGGTTACCAGTTAAATGACTGTGGTATTTTTTTTTAAGAGAACACAAGCTCTATGACTTCAAGACCATTTCTAGAACAAGTCTCTATATTTTGTCTCTGTGATTAATTTGTGTGGGTTACTTACAACCCAAGAGTTTTCCGTTTGGTTGAATATGACTTCTCCACTCATTGTTGTGCTAAATCCTAACATGATCATGATTCTATTTAAAGTTTCAAAGGCTCTTGTGTAAGTAATTGTTTCACCAGACATGATCTTGGTCCTGTCAGGTTCTAAAGAGAAATTTGTGTGTTGATATGGTTACGTTCTCTTCATGCATATTATGGCTATGTCTCTTATCAAGCGTTTCTTTTGGAAGGAAGTCTGCATATGTTTGATGAATGTGGATCTCAGGTTCAAAGCTACATGTTTTTGGTTAAGTACTGTTGTCGAATTAATAATGGTATCAATGATTATTTGGTTGAATACTCATGTGTATGATAGGTTCATCGAACATGATCTCGATTTCGATTTTGTCCAAATTTAAAAGGGGACCTGTGGGTTGTTAGATTACTGAGAGGGGGGGTGAATTAGTAATAAAACAATTTAATACTTTTTAACCATATAATCCAAGTTCTATATCAATGTAGCATTATCATCCAATAATTGTAGACTAAATAAGAAATGAACAAATGAACAATCATACATATACACAATACACTAGTGTTTTACGTGGAAACCCAAAGCGAGAGAAAACCACATAATATGTCTTGAAGAATTACATTCATTGGAAGCACCAAATTCCTTTGTTTTCCAGCTGCAACTGGAAGGAGGCTCCAACCCCCTTGTTTCATAGGCTACAACCTGAGGGAATCTCCAACTCCCCTATTCTTTGGCTACAACCAGAAGGAGGCTACAACCCCCTATGTTCTCCGACTACAATCGGAAGGTGGCTACAACCACCTGTCCTTGCCCCATCCAAATGACCTGAAGTAGAAGTATAATGATGGAACCATTTTCACACTATCACTGTGAAATATATCGCTATAAAATTGTACCAATAAACTTGAACCATGCATCAACCATGCATCAACCTGTACCATAAACAAGTGCATCAACCATGCACCAACCTATACCAAACAACCTGTAATCAACATGTACCATAAACAAGTGCATCCAACCATGTACCAAGTAT
>JZKD02S2183111.1:148306-182970 GCA_000966675.3 Picea glauca
GTGCATGGTGTATTGTGGTGTATTGGTGTAACTCTTATACTATTGTTCATTTATCATTGGATATAATTGAATGGTTTAAGTATAAGTTGAAAAAGGTTTTAAATTGTACTTGATAGTGATTCACCCCCCTCTCAGTATCAACAAAACCATCCAACAAAGAGAAATCACAGAACCTGACACGGTCTATAGGAGTTTCTCCATTGGCGAGATGGGATAATTGTCCTTTTTTGAAGCTCTATTGAGGTTTTGAAAATCTACGCATAGTCGAATTTCTACTGATTTGTTTTTCACCGGAACGAGATTTTATACCCAGGTGGAATGCCTGACTTGGAAAATTATCTTTGCATCTAAAAGATTCCTTAACTCCTGATACATGAGAGGTTCCAGGGATGGATGATACTTTCGAAGTTTCTGTTGGAAATGATTCATTTCGGGCTTCAACGGGATGGTGTGTTGAATAATGTGGGTGCCATACATTTTTAAACTTCATTAGGACCAAGAGAAAACATCTTGGTATTGTCTAAATAATTTGAGGTAGGATTTCCTCTCTTCCTTATAGATAGTTTTACCGATATTTACATGCTTTGGGTTTTTCGGGGTCCCAATATTTACCGTTTCATGGAGGGGACTAGAGCTACCGGTCTTTGCGTTTTTGGGTTCTTTAAATTGTTCCCTTAGATCAAACATATTATCTAGGTTAGCTATCCCTTTCGGGATTGTGTGAGCCTTTGATTTATCCATATGTTGGCATGCCTGAGAATCGACTTCTGTTAGTTGCTCTTGGAATTATTCATCGTCGATAGCGAGATCTTTGAAATTGTCTTGATTGGTTAAGAAACTTATGATCTGTTCATCTCCTTCAAAGAATTTCCAATTAGAGATTTTATTAGGTACTGATGGCTTGTAGCGCAGTTCCAGAGTGAATCGAGAGACTTCATAATCCTCTAAAGGCGATAGTCTAGAAGTGGTCGTAGCTAAGGAGTCAGCAAGAACATTCTTTGCTTTGGGAATTGTAGTGATATTGAAAGCCTCAAAGTGTTCTATTAACTGATGGACCTCCTGTTGGTAGTTCTTAAGATGAGGTGAATTGCAATGTATAGTATTCCTTACTTGTCTAACAATGATTTCAGAATCTCCAAAAACTTTCATTTCCTTGACGCCTAGATCTATGGCTTTCTTTAATCCTTGTACTAGCGCTTCATACTCGATGGTATTGTTGGTGCATTAAAATTCTAGTCTGTAGGACAAGAAATGACGTTTAACTTTCTAATTGACAAGGATGCACCTTGCTCCTGACCCTTCTTGTGATTTGGATCCATCAAAATAGAGGGTCCATATTTGTGAGCAACAATCGCTCCTTTCTCTCCTATCACCGGGGTTTTGTTCTCCGATCTTTTCTTGCGGTAGTCCTAGCGTGGGGATTTGAAAAAAGAGAGAATATTCTATTGGCATCGAGGATTCTTCTTGGAATACCATTTCAGTGTTTTGAGTATGGGAAACATTGGATAGGAGAGGAGAAAAGTTTTCGATGTGAGAATCACAAGAATAATTTCCCAATATGGGGAAATCGGTAGAGGCAGGTTCGTTCAGGGTTTCCATATTAGTGTTCGTATGCTTGAGTTATCTCTCCCTATCAATCCTGATCATGTTCTTATATCCTTTAAACGGTAGCCAAAGGCATTCCCAGTCTCTGCTAAAATATCTGTTTAGTTTTTCAGACCAATCTCGCCTCAATAATAGCCCATATGCCTCAGGGATATCCACCACAATGATGTCAATCACCTACACGAAATTAGGATGAGTGGCTATCCTGATCATCACATCTTTGAGTTCCCCCATGACCTTTACCTGGGTCCTGTCCAGTTGTATGACATGCTTATCAATTTTTAGAGGGACAATACCTAAGTTATTACAAATGACTAAGGGCATGACATTAGAAGACACCCCAGAATCCACCAGACAATTATGGAGATTCCTATTGAAGACTTCAAACGTTAAAAGGAAAGGTGGTATGAAAGGCCTCTCTCTCCTACCTCCTGAGTAGGTGTTTATGGTTGGTTTTCTTGCTAAATCTGTAGGGGGTAGATTCTTCCTCTGACTATCGCCAGTGGTAAGGTTTTCTACCAAATTTAGAGCTTGCAATAGAAGGTCTTTCTGCTGAGGGATTCTACATATGTCCATAACTAACACATTGGCTTTCAACTTCTTCAAATATTATACTACATTGTAATCTAATTTAGGAGAATCCTGAGTATGGATGCTTATAGGCTATATAAAAGGGGAGAAAGGTATTGTCATGCAATCGAGAGTTAGCTTCCTTTGGGAGGCATGGGTGGCATTGGTCCCTTTTGGGCCGAGTTGACCCTTAGTACGTGTATGTACTGCCAATACCTCTACAGGTTGTTCCCAAGACTCAAACAAATCATCCGAAGGCGCGATCACGTTAGGATCCCATATTAGTATGGTTGTGTCTTGTAGTGGGTCAACCTCTTCCTCATCGACAATATTCAAGGCTGAGCTGCTGGATGGTTCGGTCAGGGAGACTTCATCCAAAAAATGATTGGCCATTAAATTCATGGCATGGGCCCATTTAGGGAATTCCCTTTTCGATTGGTTCTCTTTGTGGTAAGTACAAAAAGAATCATATGCAACATTCCCTAGATCAATGTTTAGGTTGGCTGGGGGAGGTTCAATTGCTTTGAAAGGATGATTTCTTTTAAAGAAATGTTTATAGGGCCTTTGGCCTTGGTTTCCCTCACTTGCATTTCTTTTCATATCTATAATCTCATTTGATAGTTTCTTGACCATGCGTTGCAGGTCTTCTATATCTCCATTACCCTTATCGGGAGTTGGTTCAACTGGTTTTCTCGACAGTCTCATCAAAAGGAGTCCTCTCCTAGGAGGGGGATGGCTTTATTTTCTCACCAGAGAGGCCTAAACTTATTTACATCCTTTCATGTGTAACTCTATCATATTGGACTCCTCAAAATTATCAGTAAGGTTTTTCCTAGCGACTCTTTTAACGAACATGGAAATAAAGGCCGAAAGCGTGTTGGCATAAACCTCGATTTTCAACTCTTGAGTTGGTTTCGCCACAGGCTGAAATTTGTTTAGGATAGTCGTGAATCTTTGATTGAAATATTTGACCCTCTCTTTAGGGGTCATGGTGGTTGTGAATAGTTCGGCCATCAGGGCTCCCATGGTAGTTTCTTCAGCAATTTTTTCTAGAGAATCCTTTTGGAACTTAGTTCAGCTGGTTATGGATCCTACTAGAAAATTAAAATACCACGTGGAGGCTGAATTCTAAAACGTGTAGGGGAAAAGTCTGCATACTACATATTCATGTTGAATGTTCATAAGCCTTATCATGAGTATGAATTTATTGATATGCTCTTTGGGAAATCCTGAGGTTTTAGGATGATACTTGGGGAGCAACTTCTGCACGTGCCGAGGGAGATTGTGTACTCATCCAGGGACGGCCACAATGTCCCCGTCCAACCAAGGTTGGTTGTCTTGAAGTGGAACTTCCCTTTCCTCCTCATGACCATTGTTCCCTTCCATATCTTCGGAGTCTAAGTTAGGATCTTCCTCTTCTAAAAGGTCATCTGGCTCAGAGATGTTTCCGGCTGGCATCTTAGGTATTAGATCAAGATGTTATTGGATTTTGGTAATCGAAAAATATATTAAGTCTTCAACGGAGTGTACGAAAACTTCGTCGGGAGTGCTGACTACTAGCTTGTTTTTTTGTTTTCTTCGAGGGAGGATAGGAGTGAAGGGGAACGCGCTGATTTGTTGGGTGTAGGCTCTGGTAATTATCCTAAACTAATTTACTTCCTCGTGAGGGAGAACGTAAGGTATTTGAAGGTGAAAGGGTTCTCCCTTGGAATGGGGTGAGTTATCCACTTCAGGAGTACTCAGTAAACGTGGGATGTCTATAGGATGACTAGCCATGCATGTGGGTCGTTACGAATCTGTAGGCTGTTTGAAACATTTATATAACTTATATGCTCAACCATTCATTCTTCAAGCCCTCCTTCTAGCGCCAGTTCTGTTGATGGGGCCTAAATCCCCCAACTCAACAGTAGGAACCAAACCCACCATCGAGGCCCAATTAAACTCTGCAGTGTTTGGAGTGGAATGGTTCTCTAGGTCTTGTTATCTGGCCAGATTATTGATGGGATTTTGTATCTCCTGTTGGAGGATCTTCCTTAGTTAGGACAATTCTTTTTTTGTATTTATTTTGGGTGGGGCTGGTGTGAGAGATGCAAGATAGTATAAACCAACTTGACAAACAACATGACAAAAGTTTAAACTATTGGGAAGAGATCGAACTTGGGATAACCTGCTACTCGAACATGCAGATAGTGATTTTATGCCAAAAGGCCTAGTAATAATACATCAACCAAATGAACATCCAATTACTATCTAAGAGAACTAATTAACAGAAATAAAACATATATGTAATCAAGATCATGGTAAGAAAAATAATTCATCTACCATAACATTCATCACATAACAACACAACAATTTATCTTCATCATTTAAAGAAAATAACATCAAAACATTGCACCAGATAACTTGACAACAAAATCAATTGCTCTTACTCATTTACTGCAAAGTTCATGGAACAAGAAAGGAAGTAATTCTTCTCCAACTCCAATCACATACATCTGATGAAGATAGCTTGTCTTTGGTCCAGAAGGACTTCTCAATTCATAGCAGTCTCAAAATAATTATCAACAACCAAAAGAAATAGTTCTTGCAACAATCATCGACCCTTGACTCATTGGTCGATGTCTCTATTTATAATATAAAGTTTAATAGTAATTAACGGATAAATACAATTTGAGCTAATAAAAAATTGCCACGTGGCGTTATCATCTAATAGTCTTTCAACAATCCACCTGAGATGTTTCTTGAAAAGGGTGGCTTCTTTCATAATTAGACCATCTGATAAAGAGTTCTTCATAGGTGTTGGCCCATGGAAATCTGTGATGTTCCATTGGAGCCACATATATCCTTTTGATGTCTGCTGCATGCGCCCGATACTTTGCGAGATTGAGGTTCAATTGTTGAAGCATGGTTCGGGATTTGATCGGAAGTCCTACGAACTGTTGCACTTGCCATGGCTTTGCATCAATGACCTTTTCACATTCTTTAGCCCATAACGCATCTTGTTCGGTGCACAACTTGATTATTTCATTTAGGTCGATCAACACATCGGGGGTGCCAAAATCGGGGAGCCCGACATACTTCATCGCTTCGGTGATTCAGTTTCAGTGTTTCTTTCGATTCTTAGGCGGGGTCATATGACAGACTCTAGTCGGTAATCGGGAAGGTTCTTCTTGCAATTAAAACAAAAGTAGTTTAGTGATTAAGAAACCTATGATAAGAAATAAACAAACAAAAATATTAACACATACCTGCGTAGTCTCACTCGTTTTTAATCATTACGTGATCCCAAACACTGCCTTTGGGTGACCTGTGACTCTGCCACCCCTCTTTGGTTTAAATGAATACATCATCATGCCATAGTGTGGATAATCAAGTACGATAGACATGAGTGTATAAATTATCATAGTAATTACTTGACCTTTGGGGTCGAAAAAAAGGTGTCGAGGACGAGTTATGTGCGTGTGTTCTCCCAAGAGGTCGGATATCATACAAATAAAGTCATTAAATGCCTTCATAACCTGTACCACCAGATGTGCCAAGCATCATTCATCAATAATGGAGGTTCGGAAGTTCAAAAGGATCGAAAGGATCACACCACACATTTTTCTGCAACCTCGATTGGCGGTGCTTTCATGTTCTGGATCACATCCGTCGATCATCTATGGCATGCCGATTTCTCAAACATCATGTCATGAGGCATGGGTATTATGTTGGCATGCCTAATGTCGCTCCTTTATTTCTCTATAAATTCCAGGATCTTTGTGAGAAATTCTACTTATATGTCGAGCTCGTATTCCCTGGAATTCTGGTTCGTTAAGTTCGTCTTGGAGAAGTCTTGTTCAAAAATTCTTTATCATCTGTAGACACCTTGAGTTCCTTACACTTTTGCAATTATGGGATCCCCTTCAAACATGGGATGAGGTCTACGAGACAGCCAAAGTGCCAGGTCTCAGCCCCAGCGTGCCTGGGACTCTTTCTTGTTGGCTTCTTGTGTTCTTGAGATTCCAACGAGAGGTACATGTATTTTCTCGGAGGCAGTGTCAGCATCCACGAAGGAGCTTGGGATGGTCACAGATATGTATGAAAGAGCCATGCTAGAGACTGTGCCTTCTCTGGGTCCGAAACCATAGAGAATATGAAGGCCTAGGAATAAATCTCGGGAAGGAGAGGAGGATCGCCCTAAGGCTGACCTGAGTGCACGTCCAAACCTTGAGGAGTTTGTGATGCTTACCAGTCATTTGGAGTTGGTCGGGACCACTGGAAAAGGAGGTGGGATAAGAAAGGGGAGGGCGGAAACACCGAGTACTCCCGCCAAAAATTCTGCTTAGCAATTAGAGCGGGCTCAACTTGCAATAGCTGAGCTTTACCAAGATAATAGAGAACTGTGATTTAAATTGGTGGTGAAAAACCAGGGGATACCACTCTCGCAAGGTCGGGCAAGAAGCAACGTTTGGCTGCAGAGACAAATTTGGGAAGCATAAGACATGATTGTGCAGTTGCGCGAGGTGTAGTATATGGTAGCGACAATGGAGCATAAGACATCGCAAAGTGCGAAAGACAATCTTAGAGAGGACCAATGCATAGGAGACATATAGTTGGCGGGTTCTCACTTTGTGTTCTTGGAAGTGTTGCCTAACACGTCTTTGTCTTTCTTCTTTTGTAAAGTTTTGTAATACTACGGTGATTGGGTCGGTTAGCCGAGTCGTCAGGGTTGTCTATTCGTGTGTAAACTAGGCCCGGCGGAAGTTTTGGTTGTGTATATAAAAAGAAAGGAAGGTGTTTGAATGTATCATGCTTCTTTCAGATGTGAATCAAACATGTATTCTTATTCAGGTCTTTCACGTAAATTATTAGATTTTTTTGGGATCATGGTTACTATGTCGTGAGTCTGTTAATGCTTTTCTTTGTAAAATCTTTTATATCAATTAATACTTTTGTGGAATTATCAACTTTGGTTATTGAAAAAATTTAATCATGGAAAGACATTCGGGTATTGGATAAGAATCATACTTGGATTCTTAATTGCACCGAGAGTTCTTGAGAAAATACTAGAGGCCACCACTACCGATACCGGGTGACATCGAAGTAATTATCATGTTAGGGAAATAATTAGTTCACCCTCACTGATACCAAACTTGTTTCGGGAGTTCAACGATTGACAATGTCACTTTTATCTATGTGTGGCGCTTACAATCACACTTTTCTGCCGAACCTGAAAAGATTGGCCTTCAGCGAAATCCTTTCCGAGGTTGTTCGTAAGAAAGAAAAATACTATCGTCTGATGCCGACGAAGGTTGGCACTCATCTAATTTGACTTCCCAAACGATTTTCTCCACCTTAATCTTTCGCCGATGCCGAACTCCTCAAGTGAGCCGAGAGAATTTTGGGTCGTTGATTCCTTGAGAAGCCGTTGTGTCTCTTATGATGGTTCTTTTTTGTATGTTCGAGAGAAACTTAAGACATGAAACTTATAAGATAAGAGGATTATTAGTTTCAAACCAAGGTGAAAACAATCAAATGTAGAAAACAAAGTGTTACCCAAAAGGAAATGGTCACAAAACTTTTAGGGTGTGTTGAGCACTCAACAAGTTGCAAATGCAACTTGAAGATATCTTGAAGAAGGGGTATATATGCCCAAATGTGTCACCTTGGGGTGCCCCAATTTTATTTGCGAAGAAGAAGGATGGAACATTGAGACTATGCATTGAATTTAGGAAGTTGAACAAGGTAACCATGAAGAATAAGTATCCTTTGCCAAGGATTGATGACCTCTTTGATCATTTGAAAAATGCAAAAATATTCTCCCAGATTGATCTTAGTTCAGGTTATCATCAAGTAAGAATTAAAGAAGAACACATCAACAAGACTTCTTTTAGAACAAGGTATGGTCATTATGAGTTCACAGTGGTGCCCTTTGGATTATCAAATGCACCAGTTGTCTTCATGTGTTTAATGAATGGTATTTTCATTGAATACTTAGATAAGTTTGTATTTGTATTTTTAGATGACATTCTTATATATTCTAAGTTAAAGGAAGAGAATGAAAAATACTTGAGGATGGTATTACAAGTATTAATGGAGCATCAGTTGTATGCCAAATTGACCAGGTGCTCATTTTATCAAAAGGAAATTCATTATTTGGGACATATCATTTCAGAAGAAGGGATAGAGGTGGATCCTGAGAAGATAGAAGACATTAAAGGATGGTAAGTGCCAAAGAATTTGACAGAGGTAAGATCATTCATGGGCCTTGCAAGATACTATAGGATATTTATTGAAGGTTTCTCAAATATTTCACACCCAATGACTTCCTTGCAAAATAAGCGTGTGAAGTTTCTGTGGAAATTGGATTGTGAAAATAGTTTCCAACACTTGAAGCAATTATTAACAAGTGCTCCAATACTAAGGATTGTAGATCCAAATGAAGACTTCATTGTATGCACTAATGCATGTAAAGAAGGACTTGGTGGAGTCCTCAATCAAAATGGGTTTGTTGTATGTTATGAATCAAGGAAGTTGAAAGAGCATGAAAGGCACTATGCCACTCATGATTTGGAGTTGGAAGCCATAGTGAATTCATTGAGGAAGTGGAGGCACTACCTCATGGGGAAAATATTTGAGCTGAGGAAAAACCATAATGGTATGAAATATGTGTTTGACCAACCAACTCTAAATGCCAGGCAAAGAAGATGGTTATAATTTCTCAGTGAATATGACTTTGATATAAATAATATCAAAGGGAAAGAGAACAAAGTGACTGATGCACTCGACAGAAGAGTGCATGAGTTGCATGCTACAACCATTATCATGTACCAATCAGATTTGAAAGACATAATTTTGGAGGCTGCAAAATCAGATTTGCAATACAAGGAGTTAGTGGCAATATTACAACAAGGTATTTTGCAACAGAAAATTGAAGACTATAATTTAGAAAATGATGAAATTCTCATGTACAGGGGCATAATTTATGTACCAAATTTCCAGGAATTGAAAAATATGATATTGAGAGAAATGCATAATGTACCTTATGTTGGGCACCCAGGTTATCAAAAAACTGTTGCAACTGTCAAGAGACAATATCATTGGCCAGGAATGAAGAAAGAAGTTGTTGATTTTATTGCCAAATGTTTGGAGTGTCAAAAGGTAAAGGATGAACATAGGCACCCAACTAGTTTGCTACAACCATTACCCATTCCTGAGTGGAAATGTGAAGTTGTAACCATGGATTTCATCACCAAAATACCCAAAACAAACCAACAACATGATTCTATTATGGTAGTGGTGGATAAGCTTACTAAGGCTACCCATTTTATTCCAGTAAATCTCACTCACAAGGAAACCAACATTGCTGACGTTCATATGAGATAAATTGCTTGATTACATGGTATACCCAAGAAAATTGTGTCTGACAGAGATCCAAAATTTACATCAAATTTTTGGAAGGGATTATTCAAGGGATTTGGAACAAATTTGAATTTTAGCACAACTTATCATCCATAATCAAATGGAAAAACAGAGAGGGTGAATCAAGTGATTGAGGATATGTTGAGGATGTATGTGATGGGTAAACCATCAAAACATGAAGACTACCTACACTTAGTAGAGTTTGTTTATAACAATGGGTACCACACATCTCTAAAGATGAGCCCATTTGAGGCACTTTATGGAAGAAGGTGCAACACACCAGTAAGTTGGGATAACCCAACAGATAGAGCAGTGGTTGGGCCATATTTACTCATGGAAATGGAAGAGAAAATGTTGAAAAGAAAACAAAATTTAAAGGCTGCCCAAGACATGAAGAAAAAATATGTTGATAAGGGAAAAAATCACAAGGAATTTAAAGTGGGGGGACATGTATTCTTGAAAGTGAAGGTCAACAGAAGTTCCCTGAAGTTAGGAAATTGTTCAAAGTTGGTAGCTTGCTATTATGGGCCATTTGAAATCCTAGAGAGGATTGGGCCTACACCATACATGCTTTCCTTGCCTACATCAATGACCATTCATAATGTAATTCATGTATCATTGCTTAAGAAATATATACCTGATGTTAATCATGTTATTTATTGGAATGTGATTTAGGTGGAGAAAGAAGGTGCTTTCCAAGTACATCTAGTATGCATTCTGGACCGAAAAATCAAACAACTTTGGAATCGAGCCATAGAGATTGTAAAGGTCCAATGGACCTGGTACGGTCCTGAGGACACAACTTGGGAGCATGAATATGCTATGCGAGCATAATACTTGCATCGTTTTGAGGATTTTTGAAATTTTGGTTGTATATGTGTACATAATGCACTGAGGACAGTGCATAAAAAAGTAGAGGGGATTGTAATACCCCTAGGTCGAACCCCAACTGTAAATGTAAATGAAAATGTACTTAAGCTGGTGAGCTGTTTGATATCATTTTTGTATGCACCTTCCATGGTATAGTGGACACATGTATTGCGCACTAAAATGATTATGTGTGCACATTCTACGATACCGTGCGCAACAAACTTAAGTGTGCACTATTTTGAGGCCAGAGAGCCTTGGTGTACATGTTTTGTTTTATAGGCTGGTGAGCCAGTTATTATAATCTAGGAGGCTTATGTGTTGAATTAGGCCAGAGATCCTAGATGCTAAAGGTCAATGAGCCTATTTTTGTATATGTATTATTATTACTATAATACATCATTTCGTGTAGACTGACCACGATAAAATAGTATGGGGGACTAAACTCCACTAGTTAGGGAAAGGGGCGATAAAATTTAAAGAAAAGGGCTAAGCTAGGGATGTTAAGCCAAAAAGGAATATTATATTAATATTCCTTAAAGTATAAAGTATGGATAATTATTTTATCCTAAATCCTAAGGATAGGGACAAGTGGGCCAAAGTAGCTCTCAACATGACAAGTGTCAAGTTGGGAACATACATACATATAGTTTGGAATTAGTTAATTTTCCCATTCATTCCATCATCATTCACGCAATCATTCAGTTGTCCTCTGTACCTTTCTGTTACTATCACTTTACCTATACCCATACCCATACAAGTACCTGTACCAGTACTTGGTTATCTTAGGAGCTGGACTGAAGAAGTGGGTTGACATGCCCGTGGGAGATTGAAGAGGCGGGTTGTCATGCCCATGAGAAAATCTCTCTAGGTGAGAGAATTGTTGGGAATTAATTCCAAAAGGTGCTAAGCTACAACTATAGGGCTCTGAGACTTCCTGTCTAGCATGTTGCTGAAGCCCATAAAGGAATTGGGGCAGCCGAAGAACTATTGAGCAGAGAAGGGGCACACTACCTAGGGTGGGATGAGAATGTGGGGAATGAGGGACTGTAGGCTGCTATTTTAAATTGGTACCTATGATAGAGTCTTTCCTGTTGTCTGAGATACATTATCCTGGTTAGGAATACCTTTACCCATGTGGAGTTTAGTCCCAGCTTGGGGGTGACCCACTGCTGAGAGTGGTGAGTAGCATGGTCTAAGCCTGGGAGGTTCGTGGAAGGTCTCCACATAGTTCATGATATTTTTACCAAGATAAGTGTCAATTGTGTGCTAAATTACATGCATTATTATTATTTGTGTTTAATTTTATGGGTTTTTCCTGTGTGTGGTTTATACATGTATTTATATTTATGGGTATTTCCTATCTATGTTGCATGTATATGTTACTGTTATTTCCGTATGAATCTGTGCATTTACAAAATTTATTTGTCTGTTTTAAGTTATATATATAAAGTTTCGCAAGAGTTTCTTTGTGTATATGTCTTAATGTGCATACAGTTCGAAAATTTTATGTGGCATAGCCTAGTTGGATGATGTGGATATTACATAATTAAAGGCTCAAAGATATTCAACTCTTTATTTGTGTATATAAATCCCACAAGTCATATTTTCATTTGTCATAATATTTTTTGTCATGTGCAGTTCTTGAAATCGCCTTCAAACACAGATTTGGCGCACCRTCTATTGTATTATATATATTATCACTATGTTTTAGACTGTTTATACTCACCATTGTTTTATGTTCAGTCATATATGTTTTCCTCCATGYTGGTTTACACTCTATTACTTAACRGAATATTTGATGAGTTTCCATATCTCTTTCATGTCTTTACATCGATTCCTTTCAWCATCTAAAGTCACTTAATCCRCATAGTTCCACGCATTTATCATGAGGATCACACATAGTCACATGAGAGATATATCTACAACCAAATTAGGAGTTTTGTCATGYTTACAATGCATATAAAATTTACTTTGTGTATTTTATTAAATATGTAAGGATGGTAATGTAATCTATTTCAAAATTATATTATTTTGATTTCAGTCATGAGAGAATTTCAAGCATTGAATTAAGTCTCCTTTGATATATACTTTATCAATATATGATTTATAAAGAAAGGAGKAATTTTGAAGAATAWTCAATGCATATTTAAATGCTATTGTGATTAAAATTACATATTACCATACTTACACAGTGTGTTGYGGTGTGTTTGATATATGCATTTGAAGAATGGTTTYTGAGCATAGGATCATTTTAATTCAAGATTTTTTTAGATGGTTTTCCTGTAGTTTAAATTTCCTTTTATATCCYRCACTTTAATTCCCATGCYTGGTTTTATTTCATGTAMTTTGGTTTCTTGCACTTTAATTTCCTGTAGCTTCAATCACCAACAAATAGATTAGAGGTGTAACTTGTGAGATATGGCTTTCCCGCATTGGAATTCTTCCCAAGGTGTTAGTTTATTTCCTGTCATTTGAATTCATTTCCATTTTCTTGTTTCTTTTATTGCATTTAAGTGTGGATCCACTATAGGAAATAATCATTGAAGGACAAAAAACTTAAGTAAGCTACTCATGATTATTCACATGAACATCACCCTGAGTGCATGAAAGACTGTGATATAAGCCTTTATAGCACTAAGTTATTCCTACATCCCAGTGATGAATCCTTAGTGTTAATTTCCTGCAGTTTGGCTATAAAGATTCTTTTGTTGGCTTTAGATTAAGTTATACTAGGCTCTGATCCTACGTTTACTATGCCTGCACCTCGAAGCATTTGAGCCTCGGTTGATAATTAAATGTTGGAATTAATAGTGCATATATTTAGCCCAACATTTTGGCACCATTGTCGGGGAGGTGCTAAAGGGATTAGAGCATAGGTACATTGCTTTTATTTCTCCAAATCCTTGATTGTTCCTTTCATGAAAGAGTGTTTCTTTTCATGCAAGTGTGTTTATTTTCATTCAAGTGTGGTGTGATTTTAAGGATGACCTAAGGGCGGAGAGAGATGGTAAGACGTGAGGGAAGAGCCCACACATCCACTTTAGTGGGGTTGCACCAAAATTAGGTTGTCCTCTTCCTTTCAATAGTTAGAATTTGTATTTTATTAGTATTAGCCATTTGTTTTTTATATATATGAGAAGAGAAGCTAACTTGTGTGAACAGATAAATTGGTGACAGCAGGGTCCTAGTAGCATGGTGGCGCTTCAAGTGTATACTTGTTTTTCTTAAATTTTCTTTTAGTTTCCTTCTTTTTATTTCTTTAGAATTTTTAAAAATTTTCAGGCATTGTAAGAACCCCCCCTCTACACTAATCCATGTGTGACACATGACCCATAAACTAGTAATAAGAACTCAAATATGATCAAGATTTTGGAATAACTTTCTCAAATCCTAGAAATAGATGGGATCTCTGCCTCTCAGGAAGAGAAAATCTTGACACTAGTCAAGAACCTATTTTCCTCTCCGAAAGTGATAGAAGAAGAAGAGTTCCATGAGCTACATCCACAAGAATATCTAAAATCCTTTTGTAATCACCATTTCCAACTTATAAGAGAGACTAAAGAATCATGGACCACATTCGATGGAGAGCCACCATTAGAACTTGAGATTGAGGAGTTCTTGATAAGCCTTTCTGAATATCCTCCATGCATTGACGATACCAGTTATTCGAAAGAAGATGATCTGCGTGGCATGATAGAGGGAGACATGGAGAGTGGTATAAATAAGGAAGTGAACCAAGAACGTCAAGATTACATTGAGCTATGGTTCCAGATGACTATAAGATTGAAGCACCACTCTCTTCTTCAAAAAATCTTCACATCATCATTAAAGCAACTGGCTCTATGTACTTTGGCATACATTAAAGCTTATCTTTCAAACCCAAGTATGAATGTATTTCTACACCCGTTACACACATGGTTACATTGGAAATATTCTTACACATGAAATATAATTTCTTGTTCTTATATAGGGTAAAGTAAAAGATGCATGTTAGTTAACCTAGTTCTAAATAAATGCAACATATTTTCATGTTTATTTTCAAATAAATGAAATGAGATGAAGATAATATTGGTAATCTAACATCAAAAACCAAAACAACTTAATATATTTATTCTTCTTATTACATACACATTTCTGACTATTAATAATAACACTTTCTCATAAGCCTAATATTTAAAATATTATGGGGATTTACAAATATTTAAGGTCTGCATAATGATTCCCATAGGTAACTTGTACATCCTAGTTTCCTACCAGAACTTGTTATTCAAGCATTGTTATCAAACAATAGCATGAGAGTGAATGAAACTTCTACTTGTGAGGGAACACATTCTTATATGGAGAAAATGAAATTGGGGACTAGAGGCACCTTTAGGTCATTCTCTCATGGCCTCATCCACCACACTAAGTAAGTTTGCCTGTGATATGTCTTTCGACCAATCTCAATGCATAAGTCTATATTTCATCCGAACAATATTTTATGGGTAATCTATAAAATATCTTCCAACTCAATACCATCCCATCTTGTAAAAAGGTTTTCAAAGATGCTTCCCCATTCACCCATGAAGAAGAAATATATAAATTTTATCTTAAGGGTAAAGATTGGGACAAGAACCTTTGATGGAAAATGGGTGTAAGAGGCTAACCTGTCGGGATACTAAACAGGTTTGCTGGTAGCAGGTACCGGCCTATGGTATAACTAGGAAAACCCATCAGGGTACTGATCAGAATCGTGGAAAATGGGGAATTCTTCCTGTTAAGGATATTTCTTAGATGTCAAAATTACCCCATCAGAGTACTGAACAAGCTTCCTGGTAATGGGTTCTGATTTTGATGTCTTTCATTATGCCTAATCTATATTTGTCTGTATGAACAATATACTTGTGTAAATCCTTAAAAAGAAGCATGCATGGTTGAACAAAAGGCTAATGAACCTCATCTAATTTCCATTTGAGAATGTCTATAAGATGGTATTAAGACCCCATCATGCATACCTAGGATTTCATTGTCCTATAAGTGGAACCCATAAGTGTAGGAGTCTAATTAAATCAAATGCGAACTTTATCAATATCACTTGAATGACATAAATTCTCTAAGAAATTAAACAAGGATAACTGGTTTCCTATCGGTTTCTCATTTGTTAAAGACCACTTATTTCCTCATGTTTTCCTGTTCAAGGATGAAATGATAAATCCCTCATCATAATTAACATGGTTTCTTGAGCATACAACTATTAATGATTGATGAAATCATATGTAATAAGTAATTTAGGAATTTCCTTTATGTTTGTAATGTTTTAAAATTAATTTCCTTTCCAAATTTACAAGCATGGATAAATTTTAAGTTTTGGTTGTTTCTTTGGCATAACATCAATGCTTAATTCTTCTCTCATAATAACAGTGTTGGTTTGGTTCTTTTAGATTTTTTTGTTTTGGTACTACTGGTACAGAAACCAATAGGTTCCTGTACCAACAATAGATAAATTTAAATTTTTTTCGAGGGTACTTTTTGTAGGATATTTTCAACATCTCTCAGCTTTGGCATACTTCATTTCCTTCCTTTAGTCAACATGCACCAATTTTGCATAGTCTTGTTTCATCTTGCAACAAATTTTTTTTTTCTAATAAGAGTTTACATGAGGACATGCAATCCAACAAGCACGAGGGATATATAGACATAAGGAATCTTAGCATATCATCATTCATCAACTCTCTCTAGATATCTAAAAACTCTCAGTCTTGCTCGATTTAGTCTTCCTTTTTATCTAGCATGTAATCCCATTCATCAACCAACAACGCACATTAAAGTAAAGGTACACTTGAGGTAAAATTGGTTGAAGACTCTTTGATTCATTAAAAAGTTTAAGGAAACTTGATGATAAACCATTCCATACATTTTTATCTTTTGTAAACCATTATCATTCAATCTCCATCTACAATTCATAATAAAATGCATAATACTCTGATAAGGCCATTAGAATGAATAGCAAAATATTGTGGTACATAAATCCAACACAAAATCTATAGTGTCTTCTCTTTATATATATCATAAAGAATTCACATAAAAAGGATTAAGCCATTTTTTCCTAAAAACCACAAATAAACATTGGTTTTAAAGAAAAGCAACCGAGTATACAAACACCTAAGTCCATATTCATATTGACATACCATCCACCATCCCTTCATAGCCCATCTATATTTTGTCCTCAACTTTCATTTCTCTATTGTAAAAAAATTCAAGTTAAAAGCTCGTGATAATATCAAATTAAAAAGAGCATTGCTCCATAAGAAACAACACCTACACAAAGAAATAAAGTCATAGAAATCAATGATTAAATAAAATATATACAATTTTTTTTTGCATGAGGACATGCAAACCAACAGGCGTGGGGGAGTGTTGGGCTCCAAATATGTCATATTTTCTACTATGTAAAACCTCCATTCATAAGCTATATTCCCACACTCTTGATTCATTCTATAGCCATTATTCCATCACTTACCACTAATTACATCTACCATGTGTTTAATTATTGTTGTTTTGTTGTCTTTTTAAGTGATTAAAGATGTTTTTAGCATGATTTTATCGATGATGGTTTAATCATATGTTTCTATGTCCAAGCAACATGTCCCTGTTACTATACCTGCACTGTCCTTATTCTGGTACCTGTGCCATTCCTGTTCCGATACCATCACAATCATTCGGTACCAAAACATTCTACAATCATCCTGTACCAACTCTAGCATCTACATATATCCATTTTCCATTTGATAATAAAAAACACAAAGTAAAACATCAACACAATGTGGTGCCGAAATCATTGTATGAATTCATGGCATATTGGTCAAACTCTGGTTTGATTAAATTATCATTTTGATTAAACTGGAACATGATTTTATCCTCATGCACATGCATGCAGTGAGGATAAAACACACTATAGGAATTCACTACATGAACCAATCAAATCAGTGATTACAAGAAGGCTAGACTTGTATTTCTATGCTATTTTCAGCCATGTGAAATCTATATCGATCAAATTGTGAAGGATCGAGTAAAAGGGGGGAAATTTTGCATCAATTCGGTACCTGCTTGAGTGTGAAATCAATTTTTGACATGTGTGCACACCTCTAAATGGAAAATGTGTAAAAGGGTTTTTGGATATCCCTCCTATAGAAACATGTTTTGATTTGGATGCACAGATTCCAAGAAAATCAAATATTTTGAAAGTTGGCAAACCCAGATTTTTAGCAGAAAATTAGTTGGAATGGGCATTTTGCACCTCCGTTTGCGTACAATTGGTAGTAGATATAGAAAAACTGCCAAATGGGTTTTTAGAAAACCCAACTGGCTACAACATGAAAAAACATTTTTGTGAAACTTGCAAGGAATTGGGAGATATAGTGGGGTATTCAACGCCAACTTTGGAGAAATGACTGTCACGTCCATATTTGAAAAAAACCCAAATTGGTGCATTTTCCAGATTACAGGTTGTGCCCATTCAACCATCATCTTATCTTGTACACAAGATGTTTTCTTTCTGTACATATTGATAAAGAAACTATTCATATGCGGGTCCCTAGATAAACCAAAATTGGCACAGTAATATTCAGTTGACCATCAAATCGAAGATATGGACAGATCGTTCCTCCAAGCTTCATGAATAACATATGTATTGAAACTGATTTTGTTAAATCTATTCAAATGTATATATATGTGTGTGTGTAACTATATGGGAGGAAGGGAAAGAAGCATTGTTACTTTGTTGAAGGTACCCATAATTTCTGTATGAAGAAGAAGACTTGGTATTGTAATAAAGATTATATATGTTATTAGAAGTCTGAATTCAACAAATCATGTTCCTTTCTATCATATGAGATAGCTTAGCCAAGGCTCACCAACCAAACGACAAGGGCCCACTGACTCATAAGTGTAGCCTCTTTCTATTTTTATTTTAATTAGAACTTTACAGTGGGAATGTCGTTTTTATTAAAATTTAGTTCTGGTTTGATAGTTTGGATTCCTTTCAAAGTATTTTAATTCGGTTCTTTATCATGATTTAGGTAATTAAAGGCTCAGAGATATTCAACTCTTTCTTTGTGTATATAAATCCCACAAGTAATATTTTCGTTTTTCATAATATTTTTTGTTATGTGCAGTTCTTGAAATCGCCTTCAAACATAGATTTGGCACACCGTCTATTGTATTATATATATTATCACTATGTTTTAGAATCTTTATACTCACCATCGTTTTATGTTCAATCATATATGTTTTCCTTCATGTTGGTTTACACTCTGTTACTTAACGAAATATTTGATGAGTTTCCAGATCTCTTTCATATCTTTACATCGATTCCTTTCATCATCTCAACTCACTTAATCCACATACTTCCATGATTTGATCGTGAGGATCACACACATACACATGAGAGATATATCTACGACCAAATTGAGAGTTTTTTCATGTTTACAATGCATATAAAATTCACTTTATGCATTTTAGTAAATATGTAAGGATGGTAATGTAATCTATTTCAAAATTATATTATTTTGATTTCAGTCATGAGAGAATTTCAAGCATTGAATTAAGTCTCCTTTGATATATACTTTATCAATATATGATTTATAAAGAAAGGAGGAATTTTAAAGAATACTCAGTGCATATTTAAATGCTATTGTGATTAAAATTACATATTACCATACTTACACAATGTGTTGTGGTGTGTTTGATATATGCATTTTAAGAATGGTTTCTGAGCATAAGAGCATTTTAATTCAATAATTTTTTAGATGGTTTTCCTCTAGTTTAAATTTCCTTTTATATCCTGCACTTTAATTCCCATGCTTGGTTTTATTTCATGTACTTTGGCTTCTTTCACTTTAATTTCCTGTAGCTTCAATCACCAACAAATAGATTAGAGGTCTAACTCGTGAGATATGGCCTTCCTATGTTGGAATTATTCCCAAGGTGTTAGTTTATTTCCTGCCATTTGAATTCATTTCCGTTTGCTTGTTTCTTTTATTGCATTTAAGTGTGGATCCACTATAGGAAATAATCATTGAAGGAAAATAAACTTAAGCAAGATACTCACGATTAATCACATGAACATCACCCTGAGTGCATGCCATACTGTGATCTAAGCCTTTATAGCACTAAGTTATTCCTATGTCCTAGTGATGAATCCTTAGTGTTAATTTCCTGTAGTGTGTGCTTGAATATTGTTTTGTTGGCTTTAGATTAGGTTAGCCTAGGCTCTGATCCTGCGTTTCCTTCGCTTGCACTTCGAAGATTTCGAGCCCCAGTTGATAACTAAATGTGGGAATTAATAGTGCATATATTTATCCCAACATTTTGGAACCATTTCCAAGGAGGTTCTAAAGGGATTAGAGCATAGGTAAGTTTCTTTTATTTCTCCAAATCCTTGATTGTTCCTTTCATGCAAGAGTGTTTCTTTTCATGCAAGTTTGTTTATTTTCATGGAAGTGTGGTGTGATTTTAAGTAAAACCTAAGGGTGAAGAGAAGATAGTAAGACATGAGGGAAGATCCCACACATCCACTTTAGTGGGGTTTCTCCAAAGTTAGGTTGTCCTCTTCCTTTCAATAGTTAGAATCTGTGTTTTATTATATATATATATATATATAAGAAGATAAGCTAACTTGTGTGAATAGATAAATTGGTGACAACAGGGTCCTAGTATCACGGTGGCACTTTGAGTATATAATTGGTTTAGTTACATTTGCTTTTAGTTTTCTTCTTTTTATTTCTTTAGGATTTTTAAAATTTTTAGGGAACTGTAAGATCCCCCCCTATACACTAATCCACGTGTGAAACATGACCCATCAACCAATAACAAGAACATAAAGATGATCAAGATTTTGGAATAACTTTCTCAAATCCAAGCAATAGCTGGGATCTCTTCCTCTCACGAAGAGAAAATCTTGACAGTAGTCAAGAACCTATATGCCTCTCTGGAAGTGATAGAAGAAAAAGAGTTGCATGAGATACATCCAGAAGAATATATAAAAGCCTTTTGTAATCACCCTTTCCAACCTATAGGAGATACTAAAGAATCATGGAACACATTTGATGGAAAGCCACCATTATAACCTGAGATCGAGGAGTTTTTGATATGCCTTTCTGAATGTCCTCCATGTAATGACGAGACTAGTTATTAGAAAGAAGATGATATGTGTGGCATGATAGAGTGAGACATGGAGAGTGGTATAAATAAGGAAGTGAACCAAGAACGTAAATATTACATTGAGCTATGGTTCCAGATGACTATCAGATTGAAGCACCATTCTCTTCTTCAACAACTCTTCACATCATCATCAAAGCAGTTGGATCTTCGTACTTTGGTATACATTAAAGCTTATCTTTCAAACCTGAGTATGAATGTATTTCTACACCTGTTACATACATGGTTACATTGGAATTATTCTTACACGTGAAATATAATTTAATGTTCTTAGATAGGATAGAGTAAAAGTTGCATGTTAGTTAACCTAGTTCTAAATAAATGCAACATGTTTTCATGTTTCTTTTCAAATAAATGAAATGAAATGAAGATAATATTAGTGATCTAACATAAAAAACCAAAAAAACTTAAGATATTTATTCTTCTTATGACATACATATTTCTGACTATTAATAATAACAGTTGCTCATAAGAGTAATCTTTAAAGTATTATGAGGATTTACAAAATATTTAAGGTCTACATAATTATTCCCATAGGTAACTTGTACATCCTAGTTTCCTATAAGAACTTGTTATTCAAGAATTGTTATCAAATAGTAGCAGGAGAGTGAATGAAACTTCTACTTGTGAGGGAACACAATCTGAAGTGGAGAAGATGAACTTGAGGACTAGAGGCACCTTTAGGTCATTCTCTCATGGCCTCATCCACCACATTACGTAAGTTTTACCATGATATTTCTTTCGACTAATCTCAATACATAATTCTATTTTTCATACGAACAATATTTTATGGGTAATCTATAAAATATCTTCCAACTCAATACCATCCCATCCTGTAAAAATGTTTTCAAAGGTGCTTCCCCAATCACCCATGCAAAATAAATCTATAAATTTTATCTTAAGGGTAAATATTGGGACAAGAACCCTTGATGAAAAATGGGTGTACGAGGCTAACCTGGTGAGATACTAAATAGGTCTGCTGGCAGTGGGTATCGGCCTATGGTATAACTAGGAAAACCCGTCAGGGTACTGAACATACTTCTTGGGAAATGGGGCATTCTTCCTAGGAAGGATATTTCTTAGATGTCAAAATTACCCCATCTGATTACTGAACAAGGTTGTTGGCAATGGGTTCTGATTTTGATGTATTTCATTATGCCTAATCTATATTTGTCTGTATGAACAATATATTTGTGTAAATCCTTTAGAAGAAGCATGCATGGTTGAAAAAAAGGATAATGAACCTCATCTAATTTTCATTTGAGAATGTCCATAAGATGGTATTAAGACACCATCATGCATACCTAGGATTTCATTGTCATAGAAGTGGGACCCGTAAGTGTAGGATTCTAATGAACTCAAATGCGAACTTTATCAATATCACTTGAATGACATAAATTTTATGAGAAATTAAACAAGGATAACTGGTTTCCTATCGGTTTATCATTTGTTAAATACCACTTATATCCTCATGTTTTCCTGTTCAAGGATGAAAGGAAAAATCCCCCATCACAATTAACATGGTGTCTTGAGCATACAACTGTTAATGATTGATGAAATAGTATGTAATAAGTAATTTAGGAATTTCCTTTATGTTTGTAATGTTTTAAAATTAGTTTCATTTCCAAATTTACAAGCATGGATAAAGTTTATGTTTTGGTTGTTTATTTGGCATAAGATCAATGCTTATTTATTCTCTCATAATAACAATGTTGGTTTGGTTCTTTTAGATTTTTTTTTCTTTTTTTTTCTGGTATTGCTGGTACAAAAATCAATAGGTTCCTGCACCAACAATACATAAATTTAAATCTTTTTTGAGGGTACTTTTTGTAGGATATTTTCAACATATCTCAGCTTTGGCATACTTCATTTCCTTCCTTCAGTCAACATGCACCAATTCCACATAGTCCTCTTTCATCTTGCAACAATTTTTTGTGCTAATAATAGTTTGCATGAGGACATGTAAACCAGTGGGCGTGTGGGAGAGAGAGAGACATAAGTAATCTTAGAATATCCTAATTCATCAATTCTCTCCTAGATATCTAGAAGCTCTCAGTCTTGCTCAGTTTAATCTTCAGTTTTAGCCAACATGTACTCCCATTCATCAACCGACAAGGTACATTAAAGTGAAGGTAAACTTGAGGTAAAATTGGTTTAAGACTCTTTGATTCATTAAAAAGTTTAAGGAAACTTGATGATTAACCACTCCATACATTTTATCTTTCATAAACCATTATCATTCAATCTCCATCTATAATTCATAATAAAATGAAGAACACTCTGATAAGGCCATTAGAATGAAAAGCAAAATATTGTGGTACATAAATCCAAAGCAACATCTATAATGTCTTCTCTTTATATATATCATAAATCATTCACATAAAAAGGATGAATTTTTGCCTAAAAACCACAAATAAACATTGGTTTTAAAGAAAATCAATAGAGTATACAAACACCTAAGTCCATATTCATATTTCCATACCATCCACCATTCCTTCATATCCCATCTATCATTTGTCCTCAACTTTCAGTTCTCTATTGTAAAAAAAATCAATTTAAAAGCTTGTGATAATATCAAATGAAAAAGGGCATAGCTCCATAAGAACGAACACCTACACAAAGAAATAAAGTCACATAAATCAATGATTAAATAGAGTATATACAAATTTTGTTTGCATGAGGACATGCAAACCAATAGGCATGGAGGAGTGTTGGGCTCCAAATATGTCATATTTTCTACCATGTAAAACCTCCATTCATAAGCTATATTCCCACATTCTTGATACATTCTATAGCCATTATCCTGTCACTTACCACTAATTACATCCATTCTACCTTATGGTTAATTATTGTTGTTTTCTTGTATTTTTAAGTGATTAAAGATGTTCTTAACATGATTTTATTGATGATGGTTTAATCGCATGTTTCTATGTCCAAGCTATTGTGTCCCTTTCGTCACTTGAATGAGAAAAAGAGGGGCACTTGCAAGTCTAGTTGGGTTTGCTAGATAGGACAGGGGTTAGTGTATGAATCAAACAATTCAATCACATGAAATAACAAACAACTAAGCTAACAAAAACTAAATAAATAACTAAAGAAATAAAACTAAAATGCATGAGGAAATTAGAACCAAAATCAATCAAACAAATGACCAATAATGATGCCACCAATGGAGAAGTATATTAGTGGGAAAACACCATAGAAAAAGGGGGACTTATGGATCCCCTCTTCCTCCTTGGGAGGGATATTGAGTTCCATATGTGAGAGTTGTTCTTACAAATGGTAAACTAGAAAGAAAATGGTGAAGAAATCTAAGCTTATTCCCTCAAGAGGTAAGGTGAATATATTAATGAGATGTTGCTAGTATTCTCCAAGAAGAAAAGAGGTTCCTTGAAGGAGAATAGAGGCAATATAACAATACAATGAGATTCTTGAATTCTTAGTGCACCCATGGCCTCCTTTTATAGCATGTCTTTGAGGAAATATCCAACTGGTGTTTAGTGTGAACAAGGGGCCCTTTAGGGCACCCTTAGGTATTTGACCATCTCCCCAATCGGATTCAACTCGGATTTGAGGGTCAAATCAAGTTGGGAGCTGGTCTAGAAGTGGTTGAGGGGACGACAAGAACCATAAATGCGTCGTTCACAGGTGTGCACAGATTTTTTCATACACAGTCGTGCATATGGTGCATTGTGTGCTATATGGGCTTCTTTGGTCCACACATTGTGCATGCACTTCCTTTAGTGTTCTAGCACATGTCAATTTTTTGACGAGTTGTATAGTTTTTTCCTCTTGGAAATGAATTTTTGGTGCTGCAGGTGAAGTAATAGGTGTTTGGAGATGTTGTATTCATGTAACCATTTTCATGCGATGTTCTAGATGAAATTTCAGTGATAATAGATGACCCCTGATGTGTGAGGTTAGGAGCACATGTATAGCCGAAATGCATCAATGTTTCTTCTACTAAGAGTACCATTGTAAGAAAGAGTGCTGAGAGGATATGCAAGAGTGATCCCTTGGAGGGAGAGGGGAGACTGTGGGACCAAACCTTTCTCTAGGTAGGAAAATAAAGTCTATATAAAAATGATGTGGGCATGGCCCATGCTCATGTCATGTAAATAAAAAATGTAAGATAGTAATTGAAGCTATATGCTGATGTAGATAACCAAAGCACCCTTCAGGGCGGTGTGATAATGACAGATGACAATTTAGATGGTGAAAATACTCTAAAAAGAGGCAATGACACCTGTAATAAGTGTCGATGACTCGTAAGAATTGATGGTCTAGAAAATTCAGAGGTCTTTGGCTAGTATAAAACAACTGCAATAGTTGAATAATAAGAGCCACCATAACATGAGAGTGTGTTGAAGTCAAATGTTAAGGGGGTCAATGAAAACAAAGAGAAATGATGGTTCTCTTTGTGCCGTTCGAGACTCCTCATTGTAAAGGTAATGAGATTCAAGATACTGTTGCCCTTCTGGAAAATATGATGATGTCAACAGAAAGGGAGACGCGACTCCAAGAAGAAAAACGGATTCATGAAATCCACTGGATAAGATCAAGAAATGATAAGGAACATGGACGAAGTCAAGATGCAGTGACATTCAAGACTACCCTTGGTTGGGGATATATGTAAAGGATGAGTGGAAACAAGCGTGAAACTTGATATAGTGTCAGGGGGATGAATAGACATGGGTTAAATTATGCCAAAGGCGTGACAAAGTGGACAAACTCAGATATTAGGGGTACATGGACTGTGGGACACTCAGGGTTTATGGACGATGTCAACAGAAGTAGAAGATAATGAATTCCCCAACCAAGTGAGACATGGGCTTCTTTTCCGTAAAAAGAAGGTCACCAAGGGCGATAATCAAAAGCTATGTAAATGATGGAAACAAAGTATTTTTACAATTACCAAATGAATAAAGAATAATTTGGGATGAGTGTATAGATACAAAAATGGGTGCCCCAGTGCAAGATGGCTTGGATTGTGAGGGTGCAAGTGTTGTGGGAAACTGGTGGAGGGTGGGGGCCCCATGGATGGATTTCTGTATGAGATAAATGAATGGGGGGAAATCTGTAGATGGGAAAAATGATTGTGGATGAAATGGTTTGTTAATGATACTGCAGAGGTGTAGTCAAAATAGAACCATGATAAGATAATCTGGGAGTCCATTGGGAAAGATAGAAAAAAGAGGAGAAGGAGTATGTGGCTTATTCTCAGAAATGCGTAAGACTATCAAGACTCCCATCCCTAAGGGGTGAAAGAAACATGAGTGTCAAAGTGCCAAGGGGGACTATGAATGGGAAAACTCATGTGGGGGAGAGTGCTACCAGGTGACAATACCAAATTACAGTGTAGGTGATAGTACTGCAGATCCAGATGTGAGAATACTATAGGAAAATGTCAGAGGGTGTGTCCGGGAGATGCAATTGGTATTTAGAGGGAATGATTACATGTTAGTGTCGATCATATACCTAAAGGGGCTATGCTAGTTTGTGATGACCAAGTACCTGCACACATGAAAACTGAGTACCCAACATGAACAATATCTAAAGATAAAGAACATATAACAACTATTTGATAATTTGGAACATGAGCATGCGTACCTGGATGTGATGTGAGAAAAATGCTCCCCTGGGGCCGAGTATGGATGGTGACCTAGGGAATGTGGTTGTGTAGGTGGTAGGATCCTGATCCCATGGTTGAAGATGGATCGGAAAACAAAGACTCTTAGCTCTTGTAATTGAGCGTGGAATTTTGGAAAAAGGGACAATATATAGCTGTGGGCCCCACAATGCCACCTCATTTGTACCTGTGGCCATAGTGAGTTGAAGATATAATTTGAAGGATATTTGAATATTACAGGAGTTAAATTTGACCAATCGAGGATTTACGAGAGCTAGGTTAGTGGTCTCATCCTCTTTCATAATAGATAGGGTTTATTTTCTGGGCAGGGTCGTATGGATGGCCATACTAGGGTTTTTTGTAGGGGCGGTCCCACAAATGCCTGGGAGAAGGAAGGATAAATGTGTTGATATGTGAGGGTATAATTCCATTTCCCACGCATGATGTGTGGCTGTTGTGAAACAATCACGCATAGGGGTGCGTGGGTGGGAAAAACAAGTGCGCATTAGATGCACGCCTGTTCAAATTATAGCCACGCACTGTGTGCAGCTGTTTCTCATATATATGTGCATCAGTGTGCAACTATGTTGAGAATAGGTGTGCATGAATGTACACCTGTGAGGGTGAAAGATGCGCATTGATGCACATCTATTTCTTCAATAGATGTGCATTGATGCGCAACTGTGCGAAGAATAGTCGCACATGTGTGCGTGCTTGTGGGGGGTGACAACCACGCTCTTGAGACAAAGTTGGGGTTTTGAAAAAACTTGTATCTTTTGAATATTTTTCAATGAATGATGGTGGCTAGTAAAGTGTTGTTGGTGTGAATGCAGGTGATCATATTAGTATGACAGTCCATTGGAGAGAGCGGGACTGGGAGCGCCTCAAGGAGGTGGTGAGATATTAGCCTTGCATTCAGAGACTTTTGGAAGCCTGTGGGATGCTTGAGTTTTTCAACTGTGCACTGATACAGGCACATGAGTACATGCTACAGTATCTTATTTCTATGTGGAAAAATGAGTTGCAGTGCTTCATTGTGCGGGGGGATAAATTGACATTCTTGGCTAGGGAGGATGTCTATTTCTTGACGGGGCTCCCTTTTCGGGGAATGACCCTACTTGTTGATCCCCACTTGCTAGGGGATGTACACTTGGTATAATTGGCACAGGATTATTGTTTGGGGCCAAACATTATGTCAGGTTTGGTTGTCTACAATGAGGCGATGGATGTTCTCTTACATCACTGCATTGCATCTATGATTGTGAGGATCTACAAATCCTTAGCGACTCAGTGGATCAATGGTGGTCAGCTGAGGATTATGCAGAGGGTATTGGATGGAGATATTTTCTCATGGGGCTTGATGTCACATGCCAAGATGATGGGGTAGATATACTGGTGTTGGACTGCCAACTCTAGTGAGTTTTCCTTTGGTTTGATTTTGGTAGCGTGGTTTTTGGAGAGGGTGCCCATGTTGTGCCCTAGAGTATTTCTACTGACGGCTGAGGCACAGGAGACATGACTGATGCACTAGGCATTGGTTTTGGTACAGCATGGAGGTGGGGAGGATGGCCACTATTTCATGACCACCTTGGTGTGTGTGTGGCACTAGATGCCATAGATTATACTGCGGTTCTTGTATGGTGGGATGGAATTCCAACATGACCCAGATATGGTGTTGACTCCTGGGGAGGATTGGGACTAGAGAGGTATGTGGGTGTACTTTATGTTTTTTGATTTTGATAGTATAGCATCATTTTATGTTTGGATGGATGTTGATGCTATCGTTGTTTGTGTTTGTGTAGATGTGGGGCCACGAGGCCAAGAAGCAGAGTTGGTTGCAGAGACGACTTGTCAGGGGCGAGTGAGACCGGTGTGGGTGGGAGAGTGATGTCAGAGGGATGAGGCTGGTGCGAGGTCAACAAATGCGGTGAGATCCGTCTAGAGGCATAGATTTGATGATTTGGGGTCAGGGCCATCTCATGCACCTCAAGGAGAGGCTGGTGGGGATTTAGAGGATTTCCACCACTGGTTGGAGGTGGTACTACAGTGTGTGCCTGAGGGCATGTGGTCCCATATCCAAGATGAGAGAGTCCTGGAGCAGTGTGTGGGTGGCCCGACAGAGTTGCAGAATCTGATCTGTAGAGAAACTATAGCGAGGGTAGCGATGACTAGATGACTTCCCCTCAAACCTAGAGGATCCCCAGCTAGTGGGGCACCTCCTATAGATAGAGGACCCGATGCTAGTTCTCTTGAGGCACCATGAGTGCTATGTTGTATTATTTTTGTATTTATGTGGGTCTGCAAGCCCATTTTTGTATAGGGTAGTGTGACACCTATTTTGTACCCATAGGGGTGAGGAGGGCTCACTTGCCTATGGGCGATGTATATGTTGTACCATTTTGTAAACATTGATGATACATTGATCATTATATATATGGATATACATGTTTTGGGATCTCTGTGATTCTTACGTGTGATGATTTTTGTTGTTATGTTTTTATGATGTCTAATCTATATGTTGTGATAGATTTTTGATGATTTATGTATGTGTGATGATGTCTTGATGTAATAAATTCCAATCTAATACTATGTTATCCATGTTATCTACTATTTGATTAAATTTTCGTTGAATATGTGTAAATGTAATGGAATCAAAGTTTTGAGATAAGAGTCTAACTTGCAGGTATTTGCAAAAGAGGCAAGGATCGCGGAAACGATACACATTGTTTTGCTGTAGGATGATGAGATGGGAATATAATAAGATGTTAAGGTGAAGAATGTGGTGGTGAATGGCCTTGGTAAGCATGCCAATGATGGCTCTGTATTCTTCTTGGTTGTTGGTTGCTGATCCCAAACATGTGCCGCTAGAGTGGAGCAGTTCATGTGAGGGGGAGTAAAGGGCCCAAGTGACCGAAGCAAGATTTTTTGTCCAATGGCTAGCTCCATCAGCATAACTGATGTGGTAGGCTGATGAAGGAGTCATCTATCAATAACACAGATGATAGATTAGGCATGAGGAGTGGAGGTGAAAAAAGAAGACTAAAAACTCTACAAATGTGTACAAAGAAAATGCCTAAGGTAGAATGACTATGCTCAATCGTAAAAATTCTTTAAGTACAACCCGTTGATGGGTTCTTTGAGAGGGTATCCTTTTGGGGAGGCTAGGATGTATGCACCTTTAGTGAGGCAGTGTTGGACGATGTAGGTTCCATGCCATAATGACTTGAATTTCCCATGACTGAGAGTATCATGAGCGATATCGTAGGATAGGATGAGATATCCTTCGTTGAATGAGCGAAGGTTGACATGGCGGTCAAAGGTGGATTTCAACCATTTTTTAGTTGCCTAATTGTTCTGTAATGAAGATCAACGATCTTCATCCAGCAATTCTAAGTTCAGCAAGCACTACTCCATTGGAGCAGTGTTAGGGAATAGCTCGATGGCGGTGCACAACGTGGGAATTTCACACTCAACGGGGAGGGTGGCTTCAATCCCATGGATGAGATGAAATGGTGTAAAATCGGTGGTAGTTTTCACTACCGTGCAATAAGCCCATAATGCTGAAAACAACATATGATGCCAATTGGTCTTATGATTGTTGACAATACGTTGCAACATGGTTTTGAGGACTTTGTTGACAACCTTGACCTGTCTATTGGACTGAGGGTAGTATGGGGAGGAGAAATCATGGGACAAGCCTAACTTTGAGGAGATTTCAACGGATATCTCATTCTCAAAGTTTTTACTGTGATTGAAGTCTAACTTTAGTATAACTCCGAAGCGGGTAATGACGTGATTGAAGAAAAAATGCGTTGTTGTGTTAGAACTGTTATTGAAGGTAGGCATGGATTTAGCCCATTTGGTAAAGTAATCCACTGCCATGATGATATACTTGTGTCCATTGCTATATGGAGGGTTGAAAGTCATGAAGTCTATGCCCCATTTGTAGAAGGGGTTGACAGTGATGACTAGATGTAGAAGAGCGGGTGGCGTTCATTCCTTGTTTGCATAGAGATGGCATTTGTTGCAATTCTTAACAACGTGGATGCAGTCATGAAACAATGTGGACCAGAAGTAGCCTTCTTGAATGATTTTATGGGTGGTAGACATCCCTGAGAGGTGGCCATCACAAGCGTTGTTATGGCAATTGTTCAAGACTCTATCTGCCTCGTCAATGGTCAAACATAGACAGAGTATGGTGTCGACCCCACGTCAGTATAAGATGTCGCTGATAAGGAGGTATCGAGGGCCTTGATGGCGAATGCACTGACGATCATAACGTGAAATATCAGACACAAACTTCTGTGTCCGAAAGTATACGAGAAGGTCACTGTACCAAGGGTCATCCAATGGTATGTAGAAGAGGTGTTCATCGAGAAAATCCATATTGACGGGAGAAATTGTATAATATGAGGGAAATGCCATGATTAGTTTGGTGAGAACAAGTGCTTTATTGATTTTGGGAGTTGAAAACTCGAGGTCATATTCTTGAAGGATGACAATCCACGGGGTGAATTTACCAGTAATTTTCTGTCAACTAAGCAAATACTTCATGGGATTAGAATCTACCACGACTTTGGTAGTGCGAAGCAAGATATAATTATGCAATTTCTGGATTGCGAGGACAACTGCGAGGGCGAGCTTATCTTTATGATTATACTTCAGGGGTGGTCCTGAAATATTTTTACTAACATAGTAAATGACATTCTCGCGGCCATCATCCCCTAGTTGAATGAGAACTCCTGCTATTGAGACGGCTGAGGCTGACAAATAGAGGATGTAGTGACGATCATAGTTGGCTAGAATGATCAAAGGGGCATTGGATAATGCTACTTTTAAATCATCAAAAGCGGTTTGGGCATGTTCATCCCATCGAAAGGGGATATCATGATGCATTAAGAGAAGGAAACTATGCGCGCGAGTGGTGCAATTTGGGACAAAGCGTCGTAAAAGTTGGCTTTGCCTTGTAGGCTTTGCAGTTGGCACAAATTCCTAGGTGGTGGAATTTTTGTAATAGCTTGGACCTTGAGGGGGTCTACTGTGATGCCGTGCTTGGAGAAAATCAACCCAAGGAGGCATATGGTGGTGACGAAAAATACACATTTGAGGGGGTTCAAGAGGATATTGTAGTGGTGACACTGTTGAAAGAAAACTCGTAAGTCATCTAGATGTTGCATTTGTTTCTTAGATCGAGCAGTGAGGTGATGCAAGTAAGCTTGGATGATGAGAGAGATCATGGAAAACATAAGTCATGGCTTGTTGGAATGTAGCACCTGTGTTCTTGAGTCCAAAAGGCATGACTCGATAGGCAAAAGTACCCCATGGGGTGGTAAATGCAGTTTTATACTGATCTGTTGGGTGGACTTGGATTTTATTGTATCCAGAGAAGCCATCCATGAAGGACAGAGCCTCATGGCCTGCAAAATCATCGGTAATTTGGTGGATGAAAGGTATGGAGAAGTTTTCTTTGGGAAAAGCATGGTTGAGATCGTGAAATTCGGTGCAGACGTGAATAGTTCCCTGTTTTTTATTAATGGGGATGGGTTTGGAGACCCATGATGTGTATGTGATGGGGTATATGAACCCTGCAGTGCATAGTTTGTCAATTTTGGCTTTGATAGTTGTGACTTTGGATGGGTGTAGGATTCATTGCTTTTGACGTACTGGGGTGACATCAAGCCAAGTGTCGATGCGATATTCAACGATAGAAGGACCGAGGTCAGGCATCCTGTATATGAACATGCAAAAATATCACGGTATTCCTGAAAGAGTGCTCTGTAAGCGGTGAGTTCCTTAGGGGAGCATGCAATGCCAATGGTGATATCTTCGATGATTATGAGCTTGATGAAAATGTCGATTTTGGTAGTGGGGGAAGTGTTGGTCATGTTTCCTTCTTCAAAAGCATCGGGGGAAGGGATAGGGTTGTTGAACCGGTATATATGCCCCGATGGAATAAATTTCTTGGTTTATATTTCACATATGGAGGTTTGGCTAAGAGGTTCGAAGGCTTCCTATGAGAGAAAGAGCACTCTGTGATGAAGCATGTTCCATGGGAAATCGAGGGTAGTTAGTTCCTCTAGGATATATTTGTCACAGTGGAAAATGAAAGAATATAGGGGATCCGAGGAAGTAACATTGGTGACTATCACCGTATGATTGTCTTGAGGTGGTGAAGACGTAGAGGGGGTGTCACAATTGTGGAGCGATGGTGTGATTTTCATAAACCAAATGTCTAGATACTGTGGGTTGTAAACTATGGTTAGGGGTAAGATTTCTTGAGGGAAATGAACCAGAGAATTGGGAGGATTTAGGGGAAAATCCTCAGACAGTATATCCATAAACCATGGAGGGATTGGAAGTGACTCAAGTTCAGGGGAGGTGATGTGACCAGTATCTAGAGAAGGAATAGGGGGAATCACTTGCATCACAGGAAGTGGGGTGGTTGGGGGATTTTAAATAAGGGCCATTTGATGACACCTATATTCAATGATCGAATGAAACTGGTATGTGAAATGATCAAGCGAGTCACAAAGAGAGTAGGGGCACCTCATCCGTTCATTGACTGAAGTCATGACACAATGGATGTTAGTGACATGGGTACCTGATGGCATGGGTGGAGAGGGGTCTTGCTGAAAGTTTTGGCATACTACCATTAGTGTCTATCGAAACTGAGGTAACGCGGGGAAATGATGAGTGTAGTGGCCATACTTTGAATAGATGGTATTAAAAATTTGGTTCGCAACCCTTTACTGCCTGTAGTAGGGGACGCAGTGGTAGTACTATGTGTTCTTGGTGAAGCGACAAGTGATGTGGTTTCTCGAGGGAGTTGGATTAAGTTGTGTAACTCGAGTAGAGAGGGACATCTATTTTTGGGGTGTCCCTCTCTCTCGTAAAGTGTGCAAGGAGGTTGAATTCAGGGAGGAAGTGGAGCGGTGGGCTCTTTCTTCTTTTGTCTGCCCCTAGCTGTTGTGGTGGTGCTGAAAAGTGGGGGTGAGAAAGGTGTGGTCAGAGTTAGTACTGGAATCTGCATCGGGATTCCCTCTATTTGGGGAGGGAGGGATGGTTGAGTGACCATCACGGGTGGGTGTAGATACCATACTGGAATGGAGAGCACCATGTTGGGAAGGGTAAGCATCCTAGCTACCTGGAAATATTGTATGCCCGGTGGGGGGTAGAAGAATGGAATTTGAGTAATGTCTTGGGGGATTGTTTCCCAAACCGGGATTTGACCCTAAAGGAGGGTGAAATTAGGGATAAGTGGTGTCATAGGGTTCTTAGGGGTTTCCTGAGGTAGTATTTATTCTAATAGTGGGATGTTAGGGAGTGGAGAAGCCTCTGTAGGAGGAATGGTAGCTCCAGTTTTAGTTCCATTGGAAGATATGACACACACTTGTGTTGAGGGGTGTATGAGCGATGGTTCTCTTGTTGGGTATGTGTTATATTCTTTGCATGTGTGTTTGTGGGCATGTCAGATACGAAAACTACGTTTGACGATCCCTCGTACTAGTGCTCTTCTTGTGCCGTGTGCACCGAGCACTTTCCTTGGGATTAGGGTTTTGGTATCTACGAAATACCGAAAAACATTGTATATATTGTATGGTGAATGGTGAAATTCGATATAATGAATATAAGAAAGGTTTTCCCGGTTGATGGTTTCTGGTATAAAATCTTTGTGTACTCTGTGTATGAGCCATTGATTAATTTTTGTCTTGTTTAAGAATCTATATGCATTGCTTTACTTCGTAGGTTTAAAACTTACATGTGGTATCAGAGATCATTTTTGGCTTCAGAGGGACGCCTTTGTTGTTGAGGGTTTGGCTTGGTCTTGATAGATCAAGTTTATCTTGGGCTTGTAATAAACCTGGGTTTAGTGGGAGATTTTGCAGTGGAGATTCAAGTAAAGAAAGAGGAATGACGAGCTCATATAGAATCAAGATAGAGAAGTTCAATGGTAAAAACTTTGAGCTATGGAAGCTCAAGATGGAGGACCTTCTTGTAGACAAAGAACAATGGATCGCTATGGATCCTGGTACACAACCTATTGGTACACCATATACTAGCACATAGGCTACTGGTACACAACCTACTAGTACACAAACTACTAGTACACCAATTACTGGTATGTCGAAGGAAGATTGGTACAAGTTGGATATAAGAGCAAGGAGTACTATTCGACTCTTCCTAGCGGATTTAGTGTTGTTGAATGTCTCAGGAGAATCTACAACCAAGGAACTATGGGAAAAGTTAGGGATTTTGTATCAATCATAGTCCCTTGTAAACAAGTTGTTTCTTCGAAATAAGCTGTATCATCTTAGGATGGAAGATGGAGATTCTGTGACATAACATCTAAATGCCTTTAATACTCTGGTAAGTCAACTTGGATCTGTTA
>JZKD02S2183111.1:183020-198692 GCA_000966675.3 Picea glauca
CTAGGTAAATCTGTGTATTATGTTTCATTCATAGATGATTTTTCAAGGAACACATCGATTTATTTTCTTAGAAAGAAATATGAGGTATTTGATAAATTTAAAGAGTTTAAGGCTCTGGTAGAAAATCTGACAGAGAAGAAAATAAAGGTATTGAGAACATATAATGGTGGATAATTTTGCAGAAATGAATTTGAAGAATTCTGTAAGAAGTGTGGTATAGCAAAGCAGAAGACTACTCCATACACTCCTCAACAGAATGAAGTTGCAGAAAGGATTAACAAGACACTGATGGAAAAAGCAAGGAGCATGCTCAGCGGTGCCGGGTTAGGACAAGAATTCTGGGTGGAGGCAGTGGGTATAACATGTTACCTGGTCAATCAATCACCTTCATCAGCGTTGGATGATAAAACTCCACACGAGGTATGGTCTGGAAAGAAACCCTCTCTTAAACATCTTAGAGTGTTTGGTTGTGATTCTTATGTACATTTTCCAAAGGAAAATAGTTGTAAGATGGATAATAAAGCTGAAAAGTGTATCTTTATTGGTTATAAAGATGGTGTGAAAGGTTATAAGCTTTGGAACCTAGAAACCAAAAAAACTGTTTACAGTCGATATGTTGTTTTCAAAGAGGTAAAAGATGTGTCGAAACATGAATTCCCACCAAAGCAAGATGAACCTGAGAAAATAGAGCTTGAGTTGGATGATGCAAAATCTGAATCATCTGAAGAAGAGGAAGCAGATGAAGCAGAAGAAGAAGAAGAAGAAGAAGAAGAAGAAGAAGAAGAAGAAGAACCTCATACCCCAGTATTGAGGAGACCAGTGAGAGATAGAAGGCAACTAGAAAGGTATAGTCCACCTAATTTTCGTTCTAATTTTGCTTTATCTATTATTGATGATGATCCTAGAACTGTCAGGGAAGCAGTGAATTAAGAGGATAGTAAACTCTGAAAGAAGGCCATGGTTGAAGAAATGGATTCCTTGGATAATAATGAGGCATGGGATATAGTTGAGCTTCCAGCTGGAAGAAAATCGGTTGGTAGCAAGTGGTTGTTCAAGAAGAAGTTTAATGCACAAGGTAAAGTGGAGAAATACAAAGTTCGGTTAGTAGGAAAAGGTTATTCCCAGGTAGAGGGAATTGACTTTGGTGAGATTTTTTCTACTCTTGCTAAGTTAAATTCTATTGGATTTCTTTTATATATTGCTACTGCTTTTGATATTGAAGTGGAACAAATGGATGTGAAGACAACATTCCTACATGGGGATCTGGAAGAAGAAATCTACATGAAGCAACCAAAAGGATTTGTAGTGAAGGGAAAGAAAGAGATGGTCTGTAAGTTAAAGAAGTCACTATATGGTCTGAAGCAATCACTTAGGATGTGGTACCAAAAGTTTGACACATACATCCTTGGATTGAGATTTGTAAGAAGCAGGGCTGATCACTGTGTATATTCCAAGCAGGTTGGTAATCACTTCATTTATGATCACATGTTGTTGGTAGGAAATAACATGGATGTTATCAAGGAGGTGAAATCGTAGCTATCCTCCACATTTGACATGAAGGATCTCGATGCTGCTAACTTCATTCTGGGAATGGAGATTAAAAGAGATTGTCCAAACAAGAAACTCTGGTTGAATCAAAGAAAATATGTTGAGACCATATTGCATAGGTTTAATATGCATGGAAGTAAACTGGTCAAGGTTCCTATTCCTATAGGTGTAAATTTATCTATAGATCAGTGTCCCAAGACACATGAAGAAGAAGAGGACATGTCCCATGTTCCATATGCCAGTGCAGTTGGAAGTTTGATGTATGCAATGGTTTGTACTAGATCGAACATTGCAATGCAATGGGATTTTTGAGTAGGTATATGTCAAAACCAGGGAAGGAGCATTGGACAACAGTAAAGAGGGTCTTCAGGTATCTTCGTGGCACCACCAGTTATGGATTGTGCTACCAAGGAGGACCGGGATTAGATAGAGTGGTGGACATACATGGCTTTGTTGATGCAGACTGGGCTGGATATCTGGATCGCAAAATATCTACAAGTGGGTATGTATTTAACCTATTTGGAGGAGAAATTAGTTGGATGAGCAAAAGATAGGCTGTAGTGGCACTCTCAACTATAGAAGCTGAATACATGGTAGCCACTCATTGAAGAAAGGAAGAAACATGGTTACAAATATTGTGTTCAGGTATTGGGTTGGTACAACAAGTAGTGCGATTAGATTGTGACAATCAGAGTGCAATATTTTTGCTATTTTGGGTGGATATTTTTTTTGGGCGGTTTTTGCTATTTTAAACGGTTTTGTAAATTAATCCCGGATTAAGGGATTAGGGTTTTGGTATCTATGGAATACCTAAAAACATTGTATATATAATATGGTGAATGGTGAAATTTGATATAATGAATATAAGAAAGGTTTTCCCGGTTGAGGGTTTCTGGTATAAAATATCTGTGTACTCTGTGTATGAGCCATTGATTAATTTCTGTCTTGCTTAAGAATCTATATGCATTGCTTTACTTCACAGGTTTAAAACTTACAGCTCCATGGTATGCCCCCAACAAAGATTGGTCCTTGAAAATATCGGGGCCCATATCCATGAGTGGATATGTGTCAAAACTAGTACGGACAAGAGATAATATGTTATCGATGTTGGAGGAGTGGTTAGGCTCGTAATGTGAGACTTGGTCGATGATGATGATCTTCCCATTGTGGGGGAACATCATTGTTTGAAACATAGAAGAGGCGAGGTTCTCCACAATCTAGATCAAATGTGACGAGTCTAGTGTCAGCAGGGTCAACTTCCCCTAAGGTAGAAAATAAGGATTTCCGTTGAGTTGGACAGGTTTGGAGGACCTCCAATATTGACATGGCTGCAGGATATTGCACCAATTCATCGACCAGACTGTATTTGTGTGCTACCCTAGCTTGAGGGTTGTTGACATTATGTCGTAACAGGATGCGAGGGATACAAATGGTAGGATAAGCATTATGGTGGGGAATCATCAACAATTGTATGGCTGTAGCTGGGGATACTTCCGAAGTGGTGGAAGTAGATTCAGGGGGTGCACTGTATTGACGACTGGACGTTTGTATAAGAATTTCTTCTTTTCTAGTGAGGAGGATATTGTGATCTGTCGGGTTCCTAGGGTTTTGATATTGTCCCATATGTGGTGTGGCAGGATGCATTTCCTGCTGGGCATTCATCACCCCTTGGTGTGGAATAGGGTTTTGCAACATGGTCGGTAGTGGTTGTTGCAGATACTATTTTGGGGCCTGATGATGGGTAGGAGACACTGGAGGGTGTGGTACGTTCATGGAATCTTTCATCCATTTGAAGTCAATAATTTGGGGGAAATGGTGAGTATAATGACCATGCTCACCACAAAGAGTACAAGGGAAGTTCATCCTGAGGTTGTTGTTGTTGTTCCTCCCTCGGTGTTTGTTTTTATTTCCCCCTTGGGGGTTCTGGTTACCTTGTTTCTAGTTTCCCCCAACAGGTTGGTTTTGTTGGGGGTTATTTCCCCCTGGTCCTGGGTTATTATTGTTTCAGTTTTTTCCTTTCTTTTTTCCATTATTTAGATGATGGGATAGAGTTACCGTATTCAGTTGTTCAAAATTTTGAAATTGCTGAATGGGAGAGGGATGAATAAAGTTAACCCCAGTGTGTGGTTGTCCTTATGGAGTAGAAATTGATTGTGAAGGACCAGGAAATGAAAAATATAGATCATTTTGTGGCAATGATTTGTAGAATGCATAGGAAGGTGTAGCGCATTCAATAGTGCCTAGGTTATAAGATGAGGTAGAGGGGGTACCAAAACTTGTTTGAATGGCTAGGCACATCATGGGTGCCTACACAGGTCCACTCATGGGTGGAGGGAGGACAACGAGGTATGGCTACTGATAAGGGGAGGAAAGGTAATAAGGGGGTCCTCCATACATCAATGTCTATTGGGGTGTACCATACATAGGTGGTGGTTGGATGTATGGATTGTGGTGTTTTTTGTTACCAATCAATCCATCCATTGAGTGAGACATCCTAGGATTGTCCTGGCTGAATGGTATGGGTCTCGGGGCATCAAGTAGTATTGTGTATAAGTATCATGACTGTGCATAAATTAGGTCATACTGTTGAGACTTGCTTATGGATTACTCTTTAGTTTGGGGGAAGGTGGAGGCCACATATTTGGCAAGGAGAGAGACCAGTGATCTGAGAAACCAATGGAGGTATTATTCTTTGGTGGTTTCTGCTTTGCATAAACTATGTCACCGATGCCATTCATGAATGTTGTCAACGATATGCGTGGTTGAGGTATGTTTAAACTCAGAGAGAAGTTGAGGACAATTTTCATGATGAACTTGTAGTTGAAATAAGGTCAAAATTGTTTTGGCCAAGGATTCAAAAGTCACATGGGACCCTGATTTTTCATCCACATACCATTTGGCTGTTGGACCTGTGAGTGTGTGCTGAAATAACCTTAAACAGATGCAGTCATCCATGATGTTGTTTGAAGAGAAACATAATTGGAAGGTCATGATATGGTTGGTGGGATATTCTTCTGCATTTCCTTCAAACTTGGGAATGTATGAAGGTAGTTTGGTAGGCATAGTGGGCCATGTGGGGTCATGCAATATAGGGTCATTTGTGAGTTTACTCAAATCATGTATGTTGAGGGAGGCCAAATATGGCATGTGGAGTGGTGATGGAGGATTAGTTCCATCCATGGTATGAGAAGGTTATGTACCTGACCCTTGAGGGGGGTTGGGTGGGGTTATACTTCTCCCTTGAGAAGAAGTTTCCCCCCTGCTTCCTTGTAAAGGAGAGCTAGTAGATGGTGGCCTTGGGAATTTGAACCAAGTAAAGTGGAACCAAGAAAAGATGATCCCAAAATAGTAGCACTCACATAAGTGTGATATGGTTGAGATGGTGAGTTGGAGAGACTAGGAACTCCTCCTAGAATAGGAGGGAGATTTTGTAAGCATCTAGAATGACAGGGATTCTATGGGTCCCCTATGATGTCCAACTGGCAAAGTGAAATGGGTGTAAATGGTGATGAGAGTAATAAATGAACAAGAGACTTGTATAATTTGGACTGTCACAATATATCTCACAATCACATGTAATCAAAATATCATCATACATAAATCAAATTGAAAAGAAGCATACATGTGGGTAGGTGGATTTTTTTTACGTGGAAGAATAAAGAAAACAAATGCTCGTGTCCTGTAAAGAAGTAACTTCCTTCCTCTCAAATAGCACTGTACCTTCCAATATCACTCAACAATGGGGTCTGAAGCCACCAAAAGAGGAACTAGTGAAGGATGAAACAATCAGTTATAATGAGGGGTAGAGGGTGCATATCCTGAAAGAGATGGCGATATTTCCTAATAGCCACACAAAATCTGATCAAGGTGCAATTGCAGCCCACAATTTCCACCTGGGTAGATGTCCTAAAATTTAGCTACTAGGTACCTCAGTCAAAGTTTGGAATTTATATTTTTGGCCTCAGAAATGAGTCACGGGCTGGATCCCTTCCAAGAGTTGGGTGACTCAAAGGGGGATGAACAGAACAACCGTACCTTGGCCTTCGACCCTTCACGGGTATCTCCCTGACTTATGGTATCTCCCTGACTTGAATTGGAGGTTTTTAAAGTTCCCTATTTTTTCAACTTCTAATGTTTTGAAGATGTGAGAACGAGATAACAGGGGGGTTATTTGGATGCCTACCCTTGAGATCCTACCTAGACCAAAATATTTATTTTGGCACCTCCCGTGGAGGAAAACTTAGTGAGTTTTTAGAAAAAAATTAGATGTGGTTGTTTGAGAGATTGGGGGTTCTGAACCAATATTATTTGAATCAAGTGGGATTTGGATAATTCCTTCAAGAAATAGTGGGACATTCCATAATCCCTTTGGAGGAAACCTACTTCAACCGCCACAATTCGAGATGAAATTATGTGAGTGAGTAGTGACTTTGTGTGTGAGAAAGTGAACAAATGTGCCATTTTTTTAATAAGTTAGGTGTTGATTTGCAGCATGTGGACTTCTCGTGGTCCTTACAAATATTGATTACCTATCTTGCTAGATGCCATTTGTACAACTTTGCAAAATTTTAAAGTCCCTAAAGAACTAGCATGTGGACATATGGGTCCTTACCAATCCTTTAAACTGCCTAATGTGATTTAATCTAAGAAATATTTTGAACAACTATCCTATATTGAAAGCATGTGGTCATGTATGGGCCCATTACTATAATCCTTAAACTCCCCTAGTGATGTAAACTAAGAAAGTAGCTTCAAAAACTATCCTATGTTTAACATGTGGGCATGTATGGGACCTTACAAATTTAAGATGTTTTAAAAAGAAACTAAGAGGACCCCTAGGGGGGCTTTGTCCTCTCCTAAATATTTTAAGGGAGATGAAATGTCTCCTTAATGATGTTTCTAATTCTCAAGATCGCTCTATGGTGCGAGAGAAGAGCATACTCAATGATTAAAGTTCAATTTCTGGTCCCAATGCAAGTGTTTATATATGTGATAGTAAAGGATATCAACTTAAATTTTACCATCAAAACAGGCCATCCATGTGGCAACTCAAAGCAAAAGAGGATAAATATGGTTCCTTTTAACCCCTTAAGTACCTATGTTTTGACTAACCCTTCATGTGGAGAGGGGATATAAGTGTGGTGCATTTACAATATTGCATAAAAGCAAGATTTTGAAGGCTAGGGGCCTTCAAAACATCACAAAAACAATTACAATGTTGATATTCTGGACATATGCGTAGGTTATAGTTTAGATAGAGGCATAGTGGGTGCACAATGCGAAGTGAAATAACACCTTTGGGCACACTGTGCAAAGAAAAACAAAGTGTTTTTGGTGCACAATGTTCGGAATGCGCATCTGTGGGCCGAGATACCTGTGCTCGTTATGATACGTGTCGGGGGGGGGGGTTTTTAAGGGGAATTATCCTCCTCCAGCCCCAAACCCATATCTTTGAAGGTAAGGCTAGGCCGTTTATATTCCCTGCAAGGAAAATGGGTCAAGAATAAGTGCTAAAACAACCCAAATAGGGAGTAAATTGATACCTTATCCCCATTATGGTTGCCAATATGTTGTGTCCCTTTCGTCATTTATGTTAGAACTAGAAATCACCTATGGATTGCAACAAAGGTAAGCTCGGTAGCCATAAGTTTTTATGTCACAATGAATAAATTTAAAGGGGGTCTAACGGATGAAGACTCAGGATAATATTGCTTTAACTCGAAAAGCTGGGCTGGTATGCACATGAATATGAGGTCTTGATCTAACTTCAGTTAGTAAGTTGTAGTAAGGGTGAGTAAGATGAAGAACTTGAGGAGAAAATGTAGAGGTTTTCTATGGACATCCAGTCTTCCAGCAGCCTAAGGAGGAAAAATTCAGAAGAGGAGATCCTCTTGGTTCATAGTTTCAGAGAACTAAATGAAATTATCACTGAAATGAAATCAAACATACATCAAAATTCAATGACAACAACTCGACTGGATCATCCATGCCTGAGTCATTTAGTGTTGGAAGGAAAAGACAACAACAAGGGATTGATTAAAACTGGTCGCTATGTCCCTATGATCAAACCTACATCAAAAAAACATAACTACCCTCAACTAGATCATCCATGCTTGAGTGTTTTAACATAGCTATTATAGAGAGACAAAAGGAAATTGACTTACATTAAACAAGAAGTCTCAAATACAGATACATAACCAAAAAACAAGAGTCTTCATTAAAACTTTACAAATCGGGAGCGTAGCTCAACCATTGACCATAACAAAATATCAAAATTAACTATTTATACTCAGAACAACTCGCTCCCACCAGGGGTGTGATATGGTCATTTCATTCAAGGCTCGATGTCTGCATCTTCTTCTATCAGGCTACACTTGCATTCTTCTATCAGACGCAAGATGAGATTGATATGGGCTTTGCAGAAAAATCCATTGATAGGGGGACTTGGTGCTGACAATCTACCTCCACGACCAACTTTCCATGCTTTCCATTTATGGGGTGAAACAAGTTTTCAATCACCTCCCCCATTTCCATTAACTACTTTCATTGGGATCTGGATGAAGCCTGACACCCATGGATTTTGTAAGAGACATTCATGACTCCTTCAAGTCAATCCCCACGCCTCGAGACCATGCAGATCTTCCCTTGTGAAAATACGGGCACCCTCAGCTTCTGATGCGTCTCTTCTCCATTTCTTCATGTGACCTCGGGTCATGACCTGGGGCTCCCTATGTGAAATTTCAGGATTTCACATTTCAAGAGTCTTCATTCTCCTTGATTCCAAATATCCTGATGCTCGAATCTTGCGAAAAATCCTATTCGGACTGACGGTTGGATTTTCTTGGAATTTAATGGCCTAGATGCTTGCTTGATAACCTCAGCTCCCCACCTCTCAATAGATGCTTATCCTTATTTATGGCTTTGATTCTCATATAACCATGGGATATGATTGTGGGCTCAACTCTTAGGCATTTTGTGACTTCACATTTCACGAGTCTGTGTTGTGCTCCAAGCTAAAGCCTCCGAGTCACGGAATCGTGATTTCTAAGATCAGTTGCCACATGTCCCCTTGAATTAGAAGACCCAGATGAATATCAACATTTCAGGACTTCGAGTCTTCGACATTTCAGAACTCGGGAAGTTTGCTCATTCATCACTTCAAATTTCCTGAAATGACTTTCTCCATGATTTGGATCTGGTGTCACGTGCCCTGTTGGATCAGATGGCTCCTGCTGATTTTGGATTTTGGGGGTTTAGATATTTTACAAATAAATTCAACAACACTATGAAATACCAATTCCCATGAATATTATCCACCATCGATCTTTGAACTTTGAAATGCAAATTCCTTCACCAAACTTAACTTGCTCACTCTCTTGATTTGAGTCCATATCAGATCACTCTAATTTTTGCGCTTATGCTCAATGTTGCGACCTGTGTAAATAAATAATTGGATGACTAGCTGAGGTATTGGGAAAGAAAAAGGATCAATGACAGAGGGAGAGAGGGAAATGATTAACCCAGAGAGAACAAATCTTGGGGCTGACACTTCTAAGAAAGGACTACACAAAACAAAAGGTCACCCAAACGATTGAGGACAAAGATAGAGAAAATTACAAGCCAAAAGGGGGAAAACTTAAGTTTTGGTCGATGAAAAGGAGAAAGGTAAGGAAAAAATATAGACCTAGGTAGAAAATACCAACCCACAAGACTCTGAAAATTTTGTGTGATAACATTTGGCTCCACAGGGGATAACATGCTCCCTGCGAGATGCCAAGAACACACTAGAAAATTTGGGTCATTTTGTGACGACTATTTCGACGCTCTTGCAACATTATGTCATGGATATTGTGAAAAATATAAGTTCTTCCAAACGTCACTTCATGTGATGTGGCACGTGCGATGAACCTAACACAACATCGTAATAGAGACAAAGGAGGTAAATCGTTGCACATGAGATGATGTAAAGATATGGTCGCACTAGCGACATGTTAAAGAGATCATCGCAAGAGTGACAATATAGGGAGATCATCGCATGCCCAACAATATATGTAGATTGTCACAAGTTCAACAATCCAGAGAAATTTGCGACGAATTAGTTATAGAAGTGATCATTGTAAGAGTGACAAGAACATGGCATTTTGTGACGATATTGCTATACAATGTTTCGTGATTTGTATAGCAATTTCATTGCAACATTTTTGGAAGTAGTCGCTCTTGCGACGACATATATTTATTTAATTTTTTTTTTATTATTATTTTTGAGCAGGATGACCGTACAAATCCCTACCTAGTTGTTCATCCTTCAGAATACCAGGAAGCGTTAGTAGAGCCAGTCGAGCTAGTGGATCTACCTATAGATGTTGCAGTGACTAGGAAGAGGCTAGTTTGGCTTCATGACACTTTGTAGGATGTAGAGAGGCATGCAAATCTCAGTGATACTTTAAGGGAGAGAAAATGACCTCAAAGTTTCTCAAGTTACATAGAGTCACAATTATGAGGATGAGAAGGTGGTTCCACCAGTGGTGACGCAGATGGCCCCACCAAGTACCGTCTTAGAAGGAGCCAAATTTTAGAGGGATTTAGGTGTCAATATCTAGTACGAAGCAAAAACCTTCCATAATAGTTCATAGGATATCATACTTCAGAAGATGTTAGCATATGTAGCGGGAGAAGATGGCTCTAGATATTGTATAGACTCAAAGGGCGTCAAGTTTTAGAGGCTTCATGTAGAATGAGAGTGAGCCTAATATCAAAGAGAGTTATTTGGCTCATAGGGGGAGTCAATCATTCATATGGAGTTCCCCCTCAGGTTTAGGTGGGATAAAGACATCTTCTAGGAGCACCCCTTTTAGCTAGAGCACCCCTCACTCCTGGTTCCAACCCCTTGGAAGTTGTTTTTTTCACCGATTTCGATAACTAGTGCTTTTCTCAGTAAGAAGAAATGCAACATTTTGATTTAGGGGTCCAATTTACAAAACCATGCCTCAGGAGTGGATGGAAAATGTGGTCACCTAGTCCATGCCTAAACAAGCATGCAACATCTCATGGAACTCAAAAATGCTACTCAGTTAGGTTTTTATGCCATGAGGAGGAATTGTCCAAGAGTCTCTGAAATGGTTTAGGATGTGAATTGAAACTGGGCATATAGAGAATATCAAGACTCGGATTAAGGAACCATCAAATCTGATGGATTACTGGGATAGGATTTCATTTAGAGCACCCCTCACTCCTGGGTGCCATGCCTCAGAATTTGCAGTACTCAATGGTTTCGAGAACTAGTGTTTTTCTCATTTTGAAGCAATGAAACATTTGGATTAAAGGATCCAATTTATGAAACCGTGCCTCGAGAGCATATGGACAATGTGGTCACATAGTCCATTCCTAAACAAGCTTGCAACATCTCACAGAACTAAAAAATGTTTCTCCATTAGTTTTTTATGCCTTTAGGAGGAATTAGCCAAGAGTCCCTGAAATGGTTTGGGATGCGACTTGCAACTAAGCATAAAATGAAAATCAAGACTTGGATTGAGGAACCTTCAACTTCGATGGATTACTGGGATAGGATTTTAGTTAGAGCACCCCTCACTCCTAGTTCCAACCCCTCGGAAGTTGTTTTTTTCATCGATTTTGATAACTAGTACTTTGCTCAGTAAGAAGCAATGCAACATTTGGATTTAGGGGTCCAATTTATGAAACCATGCCTTGGGAGAAGATGAAAAATGTGGTCACCTAGTCCATGCCTAAACAAGCATGCAACATCTCATGGAACTAAAAAATGCTACTTAGTTAGGTTTTTATACCATGAGGAGGAATTGGCCAAGAGTCCCCAAAATGGTTTGGGATGCGACTTGAAACTGGGAATATAGAGAATATCAAGACTTATATTAAGGAATCATTGACTCTGATGGATTACTAGGATAGGATTTCATCTAGAGCACCCCTCACTCCCGGGTGCCATGCCTCAGAATTTGCAGTACTCATCAATTTCAAGAACTAGTGTTTTTCTCTGTTTGAAGCAATGAAACATTTGGATTAAAGGATCCAATTTATGAATCTATGCCTTAGGAGAATATGGACAAAGTGGTCACATATTCCATGCCTAAACAAGATTACAACATCTCACAGAACTAAAAAATGTTCCCCCATTAGGTTTTATGCCTTGAGGAGGAATTGGCCAAGAGTCCCTGAAATGGTTTGGGATGCGACTTGAAACTAGGCATAAAATGAAAACCGAGACTTGGATCGAGGAACCATCAACTTCAATGGATTACTGGGATATGATTTTAGCTAGAGTACCCCTCAGTCCCAGTTCCAACTCCTCAGAAGTTGTTTTTTTATCGATTTCGATAACTAGTGCTTTGCTCAGTAAGAAGCAATGAAACATTTGGATTTAGGGTTCCAATTTACTAAACCATGTCTCAGGAATGGATGGACAATGTGGTCACCTAGTCCATGCCTAAAAAAACATGCAACATCTCATGGAACTCAAAAATGTTGCTCCATTAGGATTTTATGCCTCGAGGAGGAATTCCCAAGAGTCCCCGAAATGGTTTGGGATGCGACTTGTAACTGGGAATAAAATGAAAACAAAGACTCAAATTGAGGAACCATCATATTTTTTTGATTCCTGGCATATGATTATAGCTAGAGAACCCCTCACTCCCGATTCCAACCCCTCGAAAGTTGTTTTTTCATCGCTTTTAATAACTAGTGCTTTGCTCAGTAAGAAGCAGTGCAACATTTGGATTTAGGGGTCCAATTTATGAAACCATGCATCAGGAGTGGATGGAAAATGTGGTCACCTATTCCATTCCTAAAAAATCATGCAACATCTCATGGAACTCAAAAATGCTACTCCGTTAGGATTTTATGCTCTAAGGAGGAATTGCGAATAGTCCCCGAAATGATTTGGGATGTGACTTGCAACTGGGCATAAAGTGAAAACTGAGACTCAGATTGAGGAACCATTGTCTCTGTTGGATTCTTGACATAGGATTTTAGTTAGAGAACCCCTCACTCCTAATTCCAACCCCTCGGAAGTTGTTTTTTTCATTGATTTCGATAACTAGTGCTTTTCTCAGTAAGAAGCAATGAAACATTTGGATTTAGGGGTCCAATTTATGAAACCATGCCTCAGGAGTGGATGGACAATGTGGTCACCTAGTCCATGCCTAAGAAAGCATGCAGCATCTCATGGAACTCAAAAATGCTACTTAGTTAGGTTTTTATGCCATGAGGAGGAATTGGCCAAGAGTCCCCGAAATGGTTTGGGATGCGACTTGCAACTGGGCATATAGTGAATATAAAGAATCAAATTAAGGAACCATCACCTCCGATGAATTACTGGGATAGGATTTCATATAGAGCACCCCTCACTCCTGGGTTCCATGCCTCATAATTTGCAGTACTCAATGTTTTTGAGAACTAGTGTTTTGATCAGTTTGAAGCAATGCAACATTTGGATTAAAGGATCCAATTTATGAAACCGTGCCTTGGGAGAAGATGGAAAATGTGGTCACATATTCCATTCCTAAACAATATTGCAGCATCTCACAGAACTAAAAAAAAATTCTCCGTTAGGTTTTTATGCCCTGAGGAGGAATTGGCCAAGAGTCCCTGAAATGTTTTGGGATGTGACTTGTAACTGGGCAGAAAATGAAAAACGAGACTCAAATTGAGGAATCATTGACTTCGATGGATTCTTGGCATAGAATTTTAGCTAGATCACCCCTCACTCTCGGTTCAAACCCCTCAAAAGTTGTTTTTTTCATCGATTTTGATAATTAGTGCTTTGCTCAGTAAGAAGCAATGCAACATTTGGATTTAGGGGTCCAATTTACGAAACCATGTCTCGAGAAAAAATGGACAATGTGGTCACCTAGTCCATGCCTAAATAAGCATGCAACAACTCATGGAACTAAAAAATGTTTCTCCGTTAGGCTTTTATGCCCCGAGGAGGAATTTCCAAGAGTCCCCGAAATGGTTTGGGATGCGACTTGCAACTGAGCATAAAATGAAAATTGAGACTTAGATTGAGGAACCGTTGTATTTTTTGGATTCCTGGCATAGGATTTTATCTAGATCACCCCTCACTCTCGGTTCCAACCCCTCAGAAGTTGTTTTTTTCGTCAATTTTGATAACTAGTGCTTTGCTCAGTAATAAGCAATGCAACATTTGGATTTTAGGGTTCCAATTTATGAAACCATGCCTTGGCAGCAGATGGATAATGTGGTCACCTAGTCCATGCCTAAACAAGCATGTAACATCTCATGGAACTAAAAAATGATGCTCTGTTAGGTGTTTATGCCTCGAGGAGGAATTGCCAAGAGTCCCCGAAATGGTTTGGGATGCGACTTGCAACTAGGAATAAAACAAAAATAGAGACTCAGATTGAGAAACTGTCATATTGTTTGGATTCCTAGCATAGGATTATAGCTAGATCACCCCTCACTTTCGGTTCCAACCCCTCAGAAGTTGTTTTTTTCATCACTTTCGATAACTAGTGCTTTGCTTAGTACGAAGCAATGCAACCATTGGATTTAGGGGTGCAATTTATGAAAGCATGCATCGGGAGAGGATGGACAATGTGGTCACTTCATGCCTAAAAAATCATGCAATATCTCATGGAACTCAAAAATGTTGCTCTGTTAGGCTTTTATGCCCCGAGGAGGAATTGCTAAGAGACCCCGAAATGATTTGAGATGCGACTTGTGCACCAACCAAGAGATGATAAGAGAGTCCAAACCATAACCAAGAGATAGTCCAAGCCAAAACCGAAATTTTCTAGCTATAACAGCTGCAACAACATCTCTCCTCCAAACTTATGCACAACTAGCCAACTGCAGTGCACACAAGTGTTGCTTCTACAGTTGTGAGAATGCCTACCAGAATGAAGACTAGCCTCCTGTATTTATACTAAATATGGCAAACTGCCTGGGCTGACTTCTCATTCTGGGTGCCTATTTACTTAGTATATAATATTTCCTTTAACCAACTTCTTCTCTTGGAGGCTAATAACCTAATACAAATTATCCTCTTGAGCCGACTTGTCTTATAGGGTTATTAGCCAACTAATTAGGGTTTCTTCTTGCTTCCCAGAATATTCTATTCTTGTCAGGTTTACACGTGGAGGTAAATACCTCCCACAACTACCATAACATCAACATGTTTCACCTTAACCTTATTCTTTTTGTTATGGAAAAATGACCCTTGATGAATACTATTAGAACAAATTTGCAAGAGAAACTTCAAAAATCAAATACATCCATGGAAATGCTAAAACAAGATGAAGAATGTAACATTACAAACCCTTAAACTTCATATTTAAATGGATATTCAACTAATTTTAGATGTAATTTCCCTATCAATGCAACCATAAAAATATAATGGAGAGAGCTAGTTGTTTTATAGACTTGAAGCTCCATCTCCTTACAATAAAACAAAATTTAGTGGATGCTAGATACATGGAAATCTGTAATTTACATTACCTTCATTAAGTATGAAAAAGGGTTAATACTTAATCATGCTAATGGTGTTCTTAACTGATGCTCCTCAAAACTTGGTATAAATACATTCTTATCAGATATGAAAGGTTAGGGAAACCAATTTAGTTTTGTTGTAGTACCATTTATGTTGCCTAAAAGCTTCCTTAAATCATGATTGCAAACCTATGTTTCTAAAATTCTTTCTTAATAACAATGGTCATAATTTTCTAAGGAAATATTCCTCCTTGTATCCACATGTTGGCCTATATTTTCACTGATCAAAGATCTCACATCTACCCACTTCCCCAAAGGATAAGCACCACAAATAGGGTCGTTGGCTTCTTGAGTTTTCCCTACAACAATCCATAACTTGACCAGGTTCATAGATTGTCTTGCCACAGTACCTAAAAATAAATAGAGTCTTACATGATAGAAATGGCCATTAGCATTGCACCATTAGCTCAAATAAGAAACATTTAAGTCTGTACACATCACTTTTTCTAAGAAAATACTACAGGCCTAAAGTTCTTCAATAGCCAATATTGTCTTGGTGTATCTTCCCCTACAAATTTCAATGTAATTTTTACCATCCTGGTGATTGATATTTTTCCATTTTTGAACTTCATTGAACACATT
>JZKD02S2183111.1:263828-289809 GCA_000966675.3 Picea glauca
CCCCCCCCGCCTTTCTACCTTTAAGCGGAGGGGGGGGGGCTCTGGAATCGAGGACGCATATCTCCGACGGCTGCGATTGAAGTGCCCGGATCAATGGTGCACAGGCAATCCGGAAATCCACTATCATTCTGTGTTTAATCAACGTGGCCCCCCCTTTCATTGTGTCATCCTACCATCTGTTCTCCACCTGACCGTGCGATGAGGCTCACTCTCTTTAGCCCTCTCCTCATCTCCCAACGTTTGTCCATATCCCGTCTTCTGGTCCGTGTGGTCCCTTTCCCATCTCACCATCCACTCACCGCCTGCCATGTGTCCATCTCTCTTCTGCGTCAACCTCCCACTACAATGTGCCCATTATATCTCATCTCCTACGCCCTTCACTTATCGTCTTCCACCATGTGTCTTCTCCTGTAACTTATCTCACACCCTCATAGTTTCGATGTTACCACTCCCGTTATGCGCCCCATCCTTCACGCTGGCCTCCACGCCTATTCATCGTGCCTTTTAAATAATCCATGTGGCAGCGCGAAAGGTCTTCCACGTCTCAAAAGTGCCGAGTTGGCCGGGCCATCCTCAATCCCAATGAAGCAGTTATTGAAGCAGTTGGTGGTGGTTAGACATCGCCTCCTCCATAATGGGAAAGTTCGACGACAAATTAAAGCCACGTCGATTCGCCCACTGAACTGGCAGGACTTAGATTACATCTGCCATAGTTGCATGATCAGTCAGAGATTGCAGCTGCAGATTGTCAGAGGCCATGCAGACGCAAAGTTTTAATGCAATGTCTTGATTTTGTTGTTGTTGTTGTTTTGAGTATATGTAGGCGATTTCGCCATTTTTGTATCTATAGATGGTAGAGCACAGCTCCCGACTGTAAAGTTTTAACATCATTCTAGTTTCCTGGTTGTGTATCTGTATCTGGGATTTCTTGTTTAATGACAAATAGTTTTCTTACTCCGTCTATGTTTTCGTCTCATACCAGGGAGTTCGTGATCGAATGATTCGCATGAATTGTTGCAGTTTTGTTATGATAAAGGATTTGTTGTTACATTACTGTGTTCTCTGGTCTTCTATGTTTGAATGTAAGAGGATCTTGTGTTTGGATGCTCTCTTCTCCAGTCTGTTAGGAACCTGATGTTTATGACAGACCTTCGCACTCTTCTCATACAAGTCTTCCCACTGCTCACCCTTATTACAACTCACTGTTTGAAGTTTATCTAAGACCCCATTTGCCCATGCATGCCTGGTCTAGTTTCAGAGTTGAGACGATATTGTTCTGAGTTTCCTTCCATTTGATCATACCTTGATAAACAAATCCTGACATTAAACTGATGGGTGTTAGGCTCTTCTCCTGCAAGCAATCCAGGAGTGACTTCCGACGCCAACATTTCTGGCACCGTTGCCGAGGACGAAGTTGACTATTTTCCCCAGGATTGAACGACAACGATCAGCTGATTCTGAAGGTGCATCAGATATCAGAACTATTGATATTTCTACTATGCACTTGGCGACTCCATTGTGATGACTCCACTGTGGTGAACCTATTGGGTTAGTTGTGGCTTCCAGCGGTAGACACATGCGGTCCCATCCACAAATGCCTCTGGCCACGCCTGAAGAAAATCCAGAGGTGATTATAAAAAAGGGGAAGTCCTCTGAAAGAGAAATCTTCATCGCTCAAACAGGTATTTCCCCACCTCTAGCTGTAAAAACTCCACTTTCTTGTTCTCAGCTCTCTAGTTATCCTTTTTCTGAGGTTTCCCATTCTCTGATTTCGAGAGTGTTCTTGCTGAGTTTTCTCCTCCTAGTGTGGCATCAGAAAGAGAGATCCTTGTCACTCCTCCCTCCTTAGAAGTTGTGCCTCAGCACAAACCTCAGGCCTCAGAAGGTTTCACCACCCCTCTTGTTATTACTATTACCACATAGAAAGAAGCATCTACACGTGTAAATCCCTTATCTCTCTCTCTATTTTCCCCGTTGTCTCCCTCTCCTTCAAGCAACTCTCTTTCGATATCTCTTGTTCACACTTCTTCTCCTCCAGGCTCTCCAATGCCTAATATTCCTATGGTTGGTGCTAATCCCCCTCTGAATAGAATGGATGCCATAGTTGCTGCTCGATATGCTCCCTTGATCCTACCTCATCCTATGCATCCTCTCCCTGCTGGAGACTACTTTAAATACATGCCGAAGTTCACTGGTGAAGAAGACGTAACTGCAAAAGAGCACTTGGTTGCTTTCTATAGTTATGCAGACAATCTAAACATTGAACATGAATATGTCTTGATGAGAGTATTCATCCAGACCCTGGACGATGATTGGAGGAAATGGTTTAGAGGATTGGCCCCCAGATCTATTACTGGAATTGAAGCCCTGGACAGTGTTTTCCTGAGGCAGTGGGGAGATAGAAATGACTTTATGTATTACATGAAAGAGTTTGGATATCTGAAGAAAGTGGAAGGATAATCTGTCTCTGACTTCTCCAAGATATTCAATAAGATGTATAACAAGATTCCTGCAGAAGTAAAGCCCTCAAAAGCCTCTGCCCAAATTTCCTACGCTGGTGCTTTCAACCCTGATTTCTGTCTTTTATTGAGAGAAAGAAGAGCCACCTCCTTAGCTCAAATGAAAGATGCATCCATAGAAGTGGAATCCAACATATTAGCATCTGATAGACTGAGGAGCAAGACCGACGCAGATAGAAGAAAGGGAAAGTCCGAAGCCTCAACTTCTGGCCAGTCGTTGCCCCACACTCAAGTGGATGAACTGACCCAGGTGATGAAGTTTCTGTCCGAAGAAATGGAAAGATCAAAGGGGGTTTCAAGAGGCCAAACAATATCACTCCCCCGACTATGCACAGAGAGAAGGGAAGAGATAGAGAAGACCTGAGAATTCAGGCTCCTTTTCAGAACAATTTTATGACCAAAGAGGAAGAAAGGGAGACAAACGAGATTGATCTTGAAATCCACTGCTTAGGAGACACTCCTCCTTTTCCTCATCTCACTCAATAAGCTTATGAGGAGTCTCTCATGGATAGTCAGATAAATGAAATGAGAAAGGAAGACAAGGCTAGCGGCGGTCGAGGCAGGTATAACCTGAGGTCCGACAAAAAGACAACAACACTTGATATTCCTGAGGAGTCCACTAGAATAGAGAAACCTGCTAATGAAGTAGCAGACAGTCACAGAGGTAAGAAGGATCAACCTCTCTCTTCCATTGTCCATCATCATGTTCCTGAAAGAAGAGAAATTCCAAAGCTTACATCTTCTTTTAGTTTCGAGCATGAAATTCAAAAGATCAGAATCATTGTGCCCCTCACCGAGCTAATTAAACATGAAGAATTTAATAAACGCTTCTCTAATATTTTGCAGTCTGAAGCCTCATGCCCTCCCATAGACTCCATAAACCTCCAAGATGAAAATCCAGCAGTTGTCCTAGGACCCATGGTAGAATATAGAGATGACTCATCCCCCCCTTTCTACACGTCCCTGAACATACATGATAAAGTGTTGCACAACTGCTTAATGGATTCATGGGCCTCTCACAACCTCATGCCCAAAACCGTCATGGAAGAGCTAGGGCTAGAAGTCACCAGAGCCTATCATGACCTCTATTCTTTTGACTCCAGGAGGGTGCAATTTTTGGGAGTCATCAAGGACCTGGTAGTTTCTTTGTTTGAGCTGTCGATGAAGAGTATGATCATGGATATTGTGGTAGCTGATGTTCCCCCCAAGTTTGACATGTTGTTGTCAAGGTCTTGGATTAAGAGACTTGGAGGAACGTTACAGATGGATCTCACATATTCCACGATTCCAGTTTTTGGAGGGGAACATAGGAGGTTGTATAGAGAAGCCCAACTAGCCTATATTGTCAGTGATGAAGTGAACCCCACAAATCACCCCATCTTTACAATTGACACTGACTTAGTGTCTAGTTTGTTACAGATTACTGAAACTCCTGAGGCCCCTTTACAGATCTGAAAACGGCCCATTCTTAACCAGGAGATGCCTCCTCCAGCCGCCTCTGTTTGGAAGATGTTCTTTGATGGAGCTTCCTCCAGTGTAGGAGCAGGTGCCGGAGTGGTAGTCATATCACCCTGTCAAGAGACCATATCTCTATCATACAAGCTGGAATTCGAAATCACCAACAATGTGGTAGAGTATGAAGCTCTTGTTCTAGGTATGAGGGCTGCAAAAGAAATGGGAATAAAGGAGGTGGCTGTGTTTGGAGATGCAGAATTGATCATCCAACAAGTCAAAAATGTTTATCAAGCCAAGCATCCTCAACTCAAGAATTACAGGAATGAGGTATGGGACCTAGTGGATAATTTCTTCTTGGATTTTAATATTTCCTTCATTCTAAGCGAAGAAAATGCTTCAGCCGACTTTTTAGCTGTCACAACTAGTTTTCTCGAAGTTCCTTCGCCGCCTATGGTCAGATTTGATGTTGAAATACAATATAGACCTTATGTACCGGACAATGTCAAGCATTGGAAGGTATTCGAAGATGATTTGGAAATCGGAAAATTTCTCCAATCTGTTGATGATTTTTTTGCATTGAACATTGACGAAGATCCTGACATGGAAGGGGACCCTCACCCTGGGGAGTTTTTAAATAAAATCGCTAATCATCAGATTGTTCAACTACCGAGCAATTACATCTCGAGAGGACTAGTCCCGTTAGAAATATTGTTCGATGGGAATGATGTGGCAGTAAAAGGTAGAATTTTGGGTGATGATTCTGACACAGCTAAGTGCAACATTGGCATACCAGAGGAGCCCAAGTTTGTCAAGTTGTCAAGAAGTTTGACCAGGGGACAGAGGAGTGAATATACTGAGTTGCTGAGAGAGTTTGCTGATGTGTTTGCATGGACCTACGAAGACCTCAAGACATATGACACATCAGTCATTGAACACAAGATTCCACTAAAGGAAGAGGCTAGGCCGTTTAGGAAGAAACTAAGAAAAATAAATCCCATGTTGCTGCCTGTCATGGAGAAAGAAGTGAAGAAGATGTTAGAGGCCCACATCATCATCCCCTTAAGATATTCTTAATGGGTGGCCAATTTGGTCCCGGTAAGAAAGACAAGTGGAGAAGTCAGGCTTTGTGTCAACTTCAGGAACCTGAACAAGAGCTCAAAGAAATATAATTATCCCCTACCCAACATGGAACACATACTGCAGAGGGTAACCGATGCATCTAGGATATCCATGATTGATGGTTTCTCTGGATACAATCAGATATTAGTCATGCCCGAGGACAGAGAAAAGACAGCCTTCACCACTTCTTGGGGCACATTCATGTATGCCAAAATGCCTTTCGGATTGATGAATGCAGGAGAAACATTTAAGCGAGCCATGGACATAGCATTCATTGGGGGGAAAGATCAGTTTGTAGTGATCTATTTGGATGATATCACAGTCTTCTCTAGGACAGACAAGGAGCACTGTTGCCACTTGAAGAAGGTTTTCCTGAAGTGTCGGAGGTATGGCCTATCCTTAAACCCCAAGAAATCATTGTTTTCTATGAAGGAGGGGAAGCTATTAGGACATATAGTATCAACAGAGGGGGTGAGAATTGATCCTAGCAGGGTGGAAGAAATTCAGACCCTGTCACTTCCCAGATCCAAAAAAGAGGTTCAAGCATTTTTGGGGAAGATTAATTTTCTGAGGAGATTCGTCTCAAATTTTGCTGAGCTGGTGAAACACATCACAACCATGCTCGGGAAGGGAAATGAAGTAAAATGGACCACTGAACCTAGGGAATCTTTTGTCCAAATAAAGAAGGCATTGACTGAGGTACCTGTGCTGATCAGTCCTTATTATTCCAAAGATTTTCTGATTTTTTCTTTTGCTTCCTGTGATACAGTAGCGGTAGTTTTGTTACAGAAAAATGATCAAGGGTGAGAGAAACCTATTTCTTTCTACAACAAGGCATTAAGAGATGCAGAACTCTGGTACGAGATCATGGAGAAGTAGGCCTATGCCCTGGTGAAATCTCTCAAAGATTTTAGAATCTATTTCTTGCACTCAAAGATCACTGCATATGTCCCTTCAACCTCTGTGAAGGACATTCTTATACATCCCGACATAGACGAGAGGAGAGGTAAATGGATAGCTAAGATCCTAGAGTTTGATTTGGAAATTAAGCCCACCAAGTTGATAAAGGGGCAAGGTTTGGCCAAGTTGTTGTCTAAATCCAATTGCAAGTCCTTGGGAATTAACTTCATCAATGAGCAAGATGAGCCATCCAACAAGCATTTCCAGGGTGGCCTATCACTAGCATCATGCCCCTGGTACAAGGATATCTTGTATTTTCTGCAAGAATTAAAGCCCCCTGATGAATTGGGAAAAATTAAGGCCAGAGCCTTAAAGATCAAAGTGGTCAGATATTTCCTCATTGACCAAGCCTTGTACTGGAAAGACCCTCTGGGGGTATTACTAAGGTGTCTGGACCCACAACAAGCCCATAAGGTTATGTTCGATTTCCATAGCGGTCTCTGCAAAGGTCATCATATCTCGAAGACCACAACTCACAAGATCCTCCGGGCTGGGTATTACTGGCCCACCTTATTTCCCAATTTCTGCAGATAAATCAGAGCTTGCATCGAATGCCAAAAGTTCTCAAGAAAGCAGCAACTCAAATCCCTGCCATTAAAGCCTGTGGTAGTTTTGACACCCTTTCAGTAGTGGGGATTGGACTTCATCGGAGAAATTCATCCTCCCTCAAGTGGCCAACACAGATGGATTTTGACTACGATCGACTATTTAACCAAATGGATAGAAGCTGCCCCAACCAGGAGCACTTCTCACAAAGTGATTATCAGCTTCCTGGAAGATATCATAGCTAGATTTGGCTGCCCTAGAAAAATTGTCACTGACAATGCCTCCCCCTTTCGGTCTGAACCTCTAGTCAAGTTCTGTGAACAGTTTGAGATTTCAATGATTCACTCTACTCCCTATTATCCTCAAGGAAACGGACTGGCAGAGTCCTCCAATAAAAGCCTAATCAAGCTCATCAAGAAGCTACTGGAGGACAATAAAAGGGCCTGGGACTCAAAGCACAAATTTTCTCTTTGGGCTGATCGGGTGACAACAAAGAAATCCCTGGGCATCTCACCTTTCCAACTTGTTTACAGAATAGAGGTCATTTTCCCTACTCAGCTCGCCTTATCTGTGGCGAATTTCCTTCAGGACTTTGAAGGAGAACCTAACCATGTGGTCAAAAGGATTCATCATATGGTGGAAGTGCAACAGATCAGAGAACAGGTCATGGACAGGGCCGATAATCACCAACAGAAGATCAAGTAGGCTTTTGACAAGAAGAGGAAAAAGAAAGAACTTGAGCAGGGTGATCTAGTACTCAAATGGGATGCACCCAGGAAGGATAGGGGAAAGCACAATAAGTTTGATGCCCTCTGGTTTGGGCCTTTCAAGATCCTTGAAGTATTTTTGAACAACACTTATAGGTTGCAGGATCTGGAAGGCGAAGAATTTTTGAATGGCCCAGTGAATGGGCATTTCTTGAAAAAATGTTTTTTGTGAGCCGCCGTCAGCTCTTTTGTTTTGTAAATATTGTTTTTTTTTTCAGCTTAATAAATGACCCAATAAGCCCAACAACAAGTCATTGAATTTGCAAAAGGAGTTCTTAGAGCATCAGATTATGTCCTAATGTGTACAGGAGATTCAAAGCAAAACGACATCACACTTACCACTCGAGCCAAATATTATTCCTCCTCTAAAGAGAAGGTTGGTGCTATACCTCCTTCATTGGTCCAACCATCTCCCACGACTCCACCTACCAATGGTCCTCTTCATCTCGAACGATCGAGCCTCGACATAGTCCTTCTCCCTCCTTGAAAGGGCGTCATTCAAAAATAGTCTTTCAATCCTCATGCCCATGCTACCCATAACTACAGTATTGTTGAAGATCTGGCCCAAGCACCATCCATGATGTCATCCCTCGAAGTCCTTCAAAGTTTTCCTATACAAAGGAATGAATTGTTGAAATCTATCGGTGGAATCGACCCTACGGATATGAATTTAATAATTTTTGACTTGGAAGATCAAATTCCAAGGTTACCCCCTCAACTCGCATTCCAAATACAAGTCATTGTCTCCGACAAAAACATTTGTAGAACTGTTATCGACGAGGGTGCCTCGACGTGTGTCATGTCTAGTTGCTGGAAATCCATCGGCTCTCCTCCTTTGAATGAATTCCACAACACACTCAAAGCCTTTAATGGCTCTGGTTTTAAGCCTTACAGTGTCCTCCCTTTGTTGCCAATTATGTTAGAAGGCAAAATGGTCCAAGTTGAAGTGGAATTCTTTGACGCTCCTCTTGATTACAACCTTCTACTTGGCTGCAGCTAGATTGATTCCATGCGCGCAGTTGTGTTGACTCTTTTTCATGTTGTACATTTCCCACATCAAGGAAAGGTAATTACCATCGACAAATTGGCCTTCCTTAACTCGGATGCGCATAATGGCAATGTACCGTTCATCGCCAACTCCCCCCAGATATGAGAATGTCGGTGTGGGTCTTCTCAAAGACTCCTCGTTAATGGGTACCTTCCCCATCCCGCCACCCGATGTTCCACATCCATCTGTCGCTTTAATGAACATGATCTCCACCTCTATTCACGGAACCCCTATGTCTCACGACCCATGGATGGTACCCAACCTTGGTGATCATCTTCGTTATGGTGACAAAATTTCGTTGAGCCCGGTTGAATCTGCCTATCAGGCCATTCAATCGACAACTCCTTCTACCCGCTCTCTTGGTGATTTATCTCCAGATCCGTTCCGCGTCATTTTTCCCATAGATGAAATTATTATGTTTGTTATGGAAGACACCCCCTGGGATGATGGACATCATCGTTCCATCCTCTTTCTGGAAAAACACACCATCGAGAACTACCAACGGATCTCGACCTCGTCGACCGTTGTTGTCATTTCCACCATTCCTAAATCTACACACGATGTGTTTTCCGAAGGGAAATTAAGCAATATCTCACCCACCATTCCCCTCGACATATCCATAAAACCTGGAATTTTCGAAAATGTGAATATCAGAGCTTCATGTTCCCCTGAAGAAATCGTCACCTACAAGTCACTTTTCAAATAATTTCGTGACGTCTTCGCCTGGATCTATGAAGAAATGTCGGGTATTGACCCGTACATTGTGATACATGAGATCAAGACATACCCAGATGCTAAACCCATCTACCAACGCCTTCATCCGGTCCACCCACATAAAGCAGCCGTTATCAATCTTAAATTCGAGAAACTTCTCAAAGCCGAATTTATTTTCCCAATGGCTTTCACCGACTGGGTTTCCAATCTTGTCCCAATCGACAAGAAACAAGGCACAATCCGCGTGTGCATTGATTATAGGGATATTAACAAAGCATGTCCTAAAGACAACTTTCCTACCCCCTTCATCGACCAGATTGTCGACGATTGTGTCAGAAGTGAAATATTCTCTCTAATGGAATGATTTCTCCAGATATAATCAAATCAATATTGTTCCCGAGGACCAACATAAAACCCCTTTTATTTGTCCTTGGGGCACTTTTGCCTATCGAAAACTTCCTTTTGGTATAAAAAATGTTGGCACAACCTTTCAGCGTGCTATGTCTCATCCATTCCATGATATCAGGCACATAGTGCAGCCATATATCGATGACTTACCTACTCATTCCATGCACCGTGTCGATCATTCAATACATCTCTGAGCCATTTTCCTTCGATGTTGGTTTTACCATATACGTTTGAATCCTCACAAATGCGTTTTCTGTATAGAATCTTGTTGACTTCTAGGCTTTATTGTTTCATGTCAAGGGATCTAGGTAGATCCTTTGAAGGTCGAGGTGATTCTCAATCTCCCTCCTCCTTCTTCGCTTTTCCAGTTACAAAGTTTGCAAGGGAAATAAAACTTTCTTCATTGTTTCATCCCGAACTATGTCGAGCTAACTCTTTGATTTACACGACTACTCAAAAAGGGGTCTAAGTTCATTTGGGATACCATCACCAACAAATCCTTTGAAGCTTTGAAACTGTCCCTGACACATACTCCGCTCCTCTTCCCACTGGATTATAGCCGTGATTATTTCCTCTACCTCCCAGCTTCAGATTACACCATCACAATGGTTCTCATCTAGGAGGATGATTCTCATGATGAACATGTCATCTATTACTTGAGTCGAAGTCTAACGCCTACCGAAACCAATTATTTACATGTTGAAAAACTGGCCTTGGCAGCCGTCCAAGTAGTTCAATGTTTCTGACACTATATCCTCTCTTGCAAAACTATGGTAATTTCTAACTGCAACCCTATGCAGAACATTCTCACACGTCAAATGCTAGGGGAAAATACTCCAAATGGATCATGATACTCCAGGAGTTTAACTTAGAATTTGAACGCGCTAAGTCCAAGAAATCCTTAGTGTTTTCCGAGTTGATATGCGGCTTTCCCTACTCTGAGACGAAAAATGTAGCAGCCGATTCATTACCTGATGAATCCCTTTTCCTGATTAGTTCCGACAATCTTTGGTATGGAGATATCATCATATATCTCCAAACCCAAAATTTCTGGCCCAATTATTCTATTACTGACCACCATCAAATATGCTACCAATCCTATCAGTATATTATCCTCGGTGATACTCTTTATCATCATGGGATTGACTCAGTTTTTCGACGCTACCTCACGTTTAACGAAGCCGAGAAAGCCCTAAATGACTACCATTCTGGAGCCTGTGGTGGTCATATGTCTGGGTATGCTACTGCCTAGAAGATCTTGTGAGCTAGGTATTTATGGCCTTCTTTATTTAACGATTATATAATTGTCATCCAAAAATGCCGCGCTTGCCAAGCCTACAACCATAAAATACAATCAGATCCCACTCCTCTTCACCATGTGGTCTCCGTCAGTCCTTTTTCGAAATGGAGTATCGATTTCATGACATGTCACCCTCACTCGGCCGAGGGGCATGGATACATTATTGTAGCCGTAGAATATTTTACGACCCATTTCGTAAAATAGCTCGTTTTGGTGTTCCTCAGGCTATCGTCACCGATCACGGTAGCCACTTTAGAAACTTCATGATGTCCGAACTCACTGCAAAGTTGGGTCTTCACCATGAAAATTCAACACCCTATTACCCACAAGCCAACAACCAAGTTGAATAAATTAACAAAGTCCTCATAACCATGCTTCAACGAATGATAGGGATACACAAAACGAGTTGGCACATGATGTTGTTTTCAACATTGTGGGCTTACCAGACATCCGTTAAATCTGCTACCGGGTTTACACGATTCCGGTTAGTCTATGGTATAGAATCCATCCTACTGATTGAATGTGAGATACCCTCAAAACTAGTCGTCGAACTCCTCCCAAACACTTCTGTCGAAGAAGAACATTTGTTGTATCTCATGCAATTAGACGAAACTCGTCGCGATGCTACCCTAGTAATTGAAGCCCAGAAGAAACATGTTAAGGCCCAATACGACAAACATGTCAAGCCTTAGATTTTCTCCAAAGGCAATATGCTTCTCCTCTACGAACAAGATCAGGATATGCTAGGAGCCGAAAAATTTGAAGCCATGTGGAGAGGTCCGTATATCGTGAAACAAGTTTTGGAGAAAGGAACTTACGAGTTAGTAGATTATGACGATATCCCTTTGAGTGAATCCAGAAATGGGTTGTACTTAAAGAAGTACTATGCCTAAGATTACCAGTGCATGAGTACTTGTATTTTATTGTATCATACTTCCCTTGTGTTACTATAGTGTGCTTTTTCGTTATCTGGTCTTTTCTCTCAGTCACTTATGTTATGTTGTGTTTGGTTTCCAGATGTCAGAGTCTTCTCTACCCCACATTGGCTTCACTGATGGCGCTAGCCGTAGTACTCAGAACCTTGCTTCTTCTTCTTGGGTGATTTACGCCCCTACAAACGAACTTATCACTCTACGAGGTTGTTAGTGATATTTCTTGTAGTAGGGGTAAAATGAAAAGTAATGGATTAAAAACCTACTTATCCTAAGTTTGGGATGCCAATGCATCCGTGTTTAAATGGAAGCCAAATCTGGATGGCAAGGATTCGAGCGCCCGGATCAACGGTGCACATGGGATTCCGGAGCCCCCCCGCCTTTCTACCTTTAGGCGGAGGGGGGGGGTCCGGAATCGAGGGTGCACCTCTTCAATGGCTACGATTGAAGCGCCCAAATCAATGGCGCGCAGGGTGATTCTGGACCCCCATGTGGTAGCATGAAAGGTCTTCCATGTCTCAAAAGTGTCGAGTTGGCCAGGCCATCCTCAATCCCAATGAAGCAGTTATTGAAGCAGTTGGTGGTGGTTAGACATCACCTCCTCCATAATGGGAAAGTCTGGCGACGAATTAAAGGCATGTCGATTCGCCCACTGAACTGCCAGGAGTTAGATTGTGTCTACCATAGTTTCACGATCAGTCAGAGATTGCAGCTGCAGATTGTCAGAGGCCATGCAGACGTAAAGTTTTAATGCAACGTCTCAGTTTTGTTGTTGTTGTTGTTTTGAGTATATGTAGGCATTTTCGCCATTTTTGTATCTATCGATGGTAGAGCACAGCTCCTGAATGTAAAGTTTTAACATCATTCTAGTTTCCTGGTTGTGTATCTGTATCTAGGATTAATTTTTTTATGAAAAACATTTTTCTTACTCCGTCTGTGTTTTCGTCTCATACCAGGGAGTTCGTGATCGAATGATTCGCATGAATTGTTGCAGTTTTGTTATGATAAAGGATTTGTTGTTACATTATTGTGTTCTCTGGTCTTTTGTGTTTGAATGTAAGAGGATCTTGCGTTTGGACGCTTTCTTCTCCAGTCTGTTAGGAACTTGATGTTTATGACAGACCTTCGCACTCTTCTCATACAAGTCTTCCCACTGCTCACCCTTATTACAACTCACTGTTTGAAGTTTATCTAAGACCCCATTTGCCCATGCATGCCTGGTCTAGTTTCAGAGTTGAGACGATATTGTTCTGAGTTTTCTTCCATTTGATCATCCCTTGATAAACAAATCGTGACATTAAATTGATGGGTGTCAGTCTCTACTCTTGCAAGCAATCCAGGAGTGACTTCCGATGCCAACATTTCTGGCACCGTTGTCGAGGACGAAGTTGAATATTTTCCCCAGGATTGAACGACAACGATCAACTGATTCTGAAGGTGCATCAGATATCAGAACTATTGAGTTTTCTACTGTGCACTTGGCGACTCCATTGTGAATACTCCATTGCGGAGAACCTGTTGGGTTAGTTGTGGCTTCCAGCGGTAGACACATGCGGTCCCATCCATAGCTGCCTCTGGCTGCGCCTGAAGAAAATTCGGAGGTGATTATAAAAAAGGGGAAGTCCTCTCAAAGAGAAATCTTTGCCACTCAAACAGGTATTTCCCCACCTCTAGCTGTAAAAACTCCACTTTCTTGTTCTCAGCTCTCTAGTTATCCTTTTTCTGAGGTTTCCTGTTCTCTGAATTTCGTGAGTGTTCCTGCTGAGTTTTCTCCTCCTGGTCTGGCATCAGAAATAGAGATCCTTGTCACTCCTCCCTCCTTAGAAGTTGTGCCTCAGCACAGACCTCGGGCCTCAGAAAGTTTCACCATCCCTCCTGTTGTTACTATTACCACACAGAAAGAAGCATCTGCACTTGCAAGTCCCTTATCTCTCTCTCTGTTTTCCCCGTTGTCTCCCTCTCCTTCAAGCATCTCTCTTCTGATATCTCATGTTCACACTTCTTCTCCTCCAGGCTCTCCACTACCTAATATTCCTATGGTTGGTGCTAATCCCCCTCTGAATAGAATGGATGCCATAGTTGTTTCTCGATATGCTCCCTTGATCCTACCTCAACCTATGCATCCTCTCCCTACTGGAGACTACTTGAAATACATGCCGAAGTTCACTGGCGAAAAAGACGTAACTGCAGAAGAGCACCTGGCTGCTTTCTATAGTTATGCAGACAATCTAAACATTGAATATGAATATGTTTGGATGAGAGTCTTCGTCCTTAGCCTGGACAGCGATGTGAGGAAATGGTTTAGAGGATTGGCCCCCATATCTATTGCTGGAATTGAAGCCCTGGACAGTGTTTTCCTAAGGCAGTGGGGAGATAGAAAGGACTTTATGTATTACATGACAGAGTTTGGGTCTTTGAAGAAAGTGGAAGGAGAATCTGTCTCTAACTTCTCCAAGATATTCAAAAAGATGTATAACAAGATTCCTGCAGAAGTAAAGCCCTCAGAAGCCTCTGCCCAAATTCCCTACACTGGTGCTTTCGACCCTGATTTATATCTTTTATTGAGAGAAAGAAGAGCCACCTACTTAGCTCAAATGAAAGATCCGTCCATAGAAGTGGAATCCAACATATTAGCAGCTGACAGACTGAGGAGAAAGACTGAAGAAGATAGAAGAAAGGGAAATTCTGAAGCCTCAACTTTTGGCCTGTCGTTGCCCCACACTCAAGTGGATGAACTGACCCAAGTGATGAAGTTTATGTCCGAAGAAATGGAAAGACTAAAAGTGGAAAGGAAGAAAATGAATAAAGGCCCCTAGAACGTCGAGATCAAAGGGGGTTTCAGGAGGCCAAACAATATCGCTCCCCCGAATATGCACAGAGAGAAGGGAAGAGACAGAGAAGACCAGAGAATTCAGGCTCCTTTTCAGAACAATTTTATGACCAAAGAAGAAGAAAGGGAGACAAACAAGCTTGATCTTGAAATCCACTGCTTAGGAGACACTCCTCCTTTTCCTCATCTCACTCAAGCAGCTTATGAGGAGTCTCTCATGGATAGTCAACTAAATGAATTGAGCAAGGGAGACAAGGCTAGCGGCGGCCGAGGCTGGTATAACCTGAGGTTCGACAAAAAGACAACAACACCTAATATTCCTGAGGAGTCCACTATAATAGAGAAACCTGCTAATGAAGTAGCAGACAGTCATAGAGGTAAGAAGGATCAACCTCTCTCTTCTATTGTCCATCATCATGTTCCTGAAATAAGATAAATTCCAAAGCTTACATCTTCTTTTAGTTTCGAGCATGAAATTCAAAAGATCAGAATCACTGTGCCCCTCACCGAGCTAATTAAACATGAAGAATTAAAAAAATGCTTCTCTGAGCTTTTGCAGTCTGAAGCCTCATGCCCTCCCACAGACTCCATAAACCTCCAAGATGAAAAGCCAGCAGTTGTCCTAGGACCCATGGTAGAAGATAGAGATGACTCATCCCCCCCTTTCTACACGTCCCTGAACATACATGATAAAGTGTTGCACAACTGCTTAATGGATTCAGGGGCCTCTCACAACCTCATGCCCAAAACCGTCATGGAAGAGATAGGGCTAGAAGTCACCAGAGCCTATCATGACCTCTATTCTTTTGACTCCAGGAGGGTGCAATGTTTGGGAGTCATCAAGGACCTGGTAGTTTCTTTGTTTCAGCTACCGATGAAGAGTATGATCATGGATATTGTGGTAGCTAATGTTCCCCCCAAGTTTGACATGTTGTTGTCAAGGTCTTGGATTAAGAGACTTGGAGGAACATTACAGATGGATCTCACATATGCCACCATTCTAGTTTTTTGAGGGGAACAAAGGAGGTTATACAGAGAAGCCCAACTAGCTTATATTGTCAGTGATGAAGTGAACCCCACAAATCATCCCATCTTTGCAGTTGACACTGACTTAGGGTCTAGTTTGTTACAGATTACTGAAACTCCTGAGGCCCCTTTACAGATTTGAAAGCGACCCATTCTTAACCAGGAGATGCCTCCTCCAGCTGCCTCTGTTTGGAAGATGTTCTTTAATGGAGCTTCCTCCAATGTAGGAGCAGGTGCCGGAGTGGTATTCATATCACCCTGTCAAGAGACCATATCTCTGTCATACAAGATGGAATTCGAAATCACCAACAATGTGGTAGAGTATGAAGCTCTTGTTCTAGGTATGAGGGATGCAAAAGAAATGGGAATAAATGAGGTGGCTGTGTTTGGAGATGCAGAATTGATCATCCAATAGGTCAAAAATGTTTATCAAGCCAAGCATCCTTGGCTCAAGAATTACAGGAACGAGGTATGGGACCTAGTGGATAATTTCTTCTTGGATTTTAATATTTCCTTCATTCTAAGGGAAGAAAACGCTTCAGCTGAATTTTTAGCTATCACAGCTAGTTTGCTCGAAGTTCCTTCGCTGCCTATGGTCAGATCTGTTGTTGAAATAAAATATAGACCTTCTGTACTAGACAATGTCAAGCATTGGAAGGTATTCGAAGATGATTTGGAAATCGGAAAATTTCTCCATTCTGTTGATTATTTTTCTACATTTAACATTGACGAAGATCCTGACATGGAAGGGGACCCTCACCCTGGGGAGTTTTAAAATAAAATCGCTAATCATCAGATTTTTCAACTACCGAGCAATTACATCCCAAGAGGACTAGTCCCGTTAGAAATATTGTTCGATGGGAATGATGTGGCAGTAAAAGGTAGAATTTTGGGTGATGATTCTGACACAGCTGAGTGCAACATTGGCACACCAGAGGAGCCCAAGTTTGTCAAGTTGTCAAGAAGTTTGACCAGGGGATAGAGGAGTGAATATACTAAGTTGCTGAGAGAGTTTGCTGATGTGTTTGCATGGACCTACAAAGACCTCAAGACATATGACACATCAGTCATTGAACACAAGATTCCACTAAAGGAAGAGGCTAGGTTGTTTAGGAAGAAACTAAGAAAAATAAATCCCATGTTGCTGCCTGTCATGGAAAAAGAAGTGAAGAAGCTGTTAGAGGCCCACATCATCATCCCCTTAAGATATTTCGAATGGGTGGCCAATTTGGTCCCAGTAAAAAATACAAGTGGAGAAGTCAGGCTTTGTGTCGACTTCAGGAACCTGAACAAGAGCTCAAAGAAACATAATTATCCCCTGCTCAACATGGAACACATACTGCAAAGGGTAACCGGTGCATCTAGGATATCCATGATTGATGGTTTCTCTAGATACAATCAGATATCAGTCATGCTTGAGGACAGAGAAACGACAACCTTCACCACTCCTTGGGGCACATTCATGTATGCCAAAATGCCTTTCGGATTGATGAATGCAGGAGCAACATTTAAGTGAGCCATGGACATAACGTTCATCGGGGAGAAAGATCAATTTGTAGTGATCTATTTGGATGATATCACAGTCTTCTCCAGGACAGACAAGGAGCACTTCTGGTACTTGAAGAAGGTTTTCCTGAAGTGTCAGAGGTATGGCCTATCCTTAAACCCCAAGAAATTGTTGTTTTATATGAAGGAGGGGAAGCTATTAGGCCATATAGTATCAACAGAGGGTGTGAGAATTGATCCTAGCAGGGTGGAAGCAATTCAGACCCTGTCGTTTCCCAGATCCAAAAAAGAGGTTCAAGCATTTTTGGGGAAGATTAATTTTCTGAGGAGATTCGTCTCAAATTTTGCTGAGCTGGTGAAACACATCACAACCATGCTCGGGAAGGGAAATGAAGTAAAATGGACCACTGAACCTAGGGAATATTTTGTCCAAATAAAGAAGGTGTTGACTGAGGCACCTGTGCTGATCAGTCCTGATTATCCCAAAGATTTTCTGATTTTTTCTTTTGCTTCCTGTGATACAGTAGCGACAATTTTGTTACAGAAAAATGATCAAGGGCGAGAGAAACCTATTTCTTTCTACAAAAAGGCATTAAGATATGTAGAACTCCGGTACGAGATCATGGAGAAGCAGGCCTATGCCCTGGTGAAATCTCTCAAAGCTTTCAGAATCTATGTCTTGCACTCAAATATCACTGCATATGTCCCTTCAACCTCTGTGAAGGACATTCTTATACAGCCTGACATAGACGGGAGGAGAGGTAAATGGATAGCCAAGATCCTAGAGTTTGATCTGGAAATTAAGCCCACCAAGTTGATAAAGGGGCAGGGTTTGGCCAAGTTGCTGGCTGAATCCAATTGCAAGTCCTTGGGAATTAACTTCATCAATGAGCAAGCTGAGCCATCCAACAAGCATTTCCAGGGTTCCCTATCACTAGCATCATGCCCCTGGTACAAGGATATCTTGTATTTTCTGCAAGAATTAAAGCCCCTTGATGGATTGGGAAAAAGTAAGGCCAGAGCCTTAAAGATCAAAGTGGTTAGATATTTACTCATTGACCAAGCCTTGTACTGGAAAGACCCTCTGGGGGTATTACTAATGTGTCTGGACCCACAGCAAGCCCAGAAGGTTATGTTCGATTTCCATAGCGGTTTCTGCGGAGGTCATCATTTCTGGAAGACCAAAGCTCAGAAGATCCTTCGGGCTGGGTATTACTGTCCCACCTTATTTCCCGATGTCTACAGAGAAATCAAAGCTTGCATCGAATGCCAAAAGTTCTTAGGAAAGCAGCAGCTCAAATCCTTGCCATTAAATCCTATGGTAGTTTTGACACCCTTTCAGTAGTGGGGATTGGACTTCATCAAAGAAATTCATCCTCCCTCAAGTGGCTAGCACAGATGAATTCTGACTGCGACCGACTATTTAACCAAATGGATAGAAGCTGCCCCAACCAGGTGCACATCTCACAAAGTGATTATCAGCTTCCTGGAATATATCATAGCTAGATTTGGCTACCCTAGCAAAATTGTCACTGACAATGCCTCCCTCTTTCGGTTTGAGCCTCTGGTCAAGTTCTGTGAACAGTTTGAGATTTCACTAATTCACTCTACTCCCTATTATCCTCAAGGAAATGGACTGGCAGAGTCCTCCAATAAAATCCTAATCAAGCTCATCAAGAAGATACTGGAGGACAATAAAAGGGCCTGGGACTCAAAGCTCAAATTTTCTCTTTGGGTTGATCGGGTGACAATAAAGAAATCCCTGGGCATCTCACCTTTCCAACTTGTTTACAGAATAGAGGTTGTTTTCCCTACTCAGCTCACCTTATCTGTGGCAAATTTCCTCTAGGACTTTGAAGGAGAACCTAACCATGTGGTCAGAAGGATTCATCAGATGGTGGAAGTGCAACAGATTAGAGAACAGGTCATGGACAGGGCCTATAATCACCAACAGAAGATCAAGCAAGATTTTGACAAGAAGAGGAAAAAGAAAGAATTCGAGCAGGGTGACTTGGTACTCAAATGGGATGCACCCAGGCAAGACAGGGGAAAGCACAATAAGTCTGATGCCCTCTGGTTTGGGCCTTTCAATATCCTTGAAGTATTTTCGAACAACACTTATAGGTTGCAGGATCTGGAAGGCGAAGAAGTTTTGAATGGCCCAGTGAATGGGCATTTATTGAAAAAATGTTTTTTGTGAGCCGTCGTCGGCTCTTTTGTTTTGTAAATATTGTTTTTGTTTTCAGCTTAATAAATGACTCCATAATCCCAACAACAAGGCACTGAATCTGCAAAAGGAGTTCTTAGAGCATCACAGGGACGACTCTATCCCCCATGGAGCCAAATGTTAGCGATATTTCTTGTAGCAGGGGTAAAATGCAAAGTAATGGGTTAAAAACCCACTTATCCTAAGTTTGGGATGCCAATGCATCCGTGTTTAAATGGAAGCCAAATCTGGATGACAAGGATTCGAGTGCCCGGATCAAGGACCCACATGGGATTCCGGAGCCCCCCCTCCTTTCTACTTTTAAGCGGAGGGGGGGGGGGTCCAAAATCGAGGGCGCACCTCTTCAATGGCTACGATCGAAGAGCCCGAATCAATGGCACGCAGGGTGATTCTGGACCCCCCCCCCTCCTTTATACCTTTAAGCGGAGGGGGGGCGTCTGGAATCGAGGACGCATCTCTCCGACGACCGTGACTGAAGCACCCAGATCAATGGTGCACAGGCAATCCGGACATCCACTATCATTCTGTGTTTAATCAATGTGAGCCCCCCCTTTCGTTGTGTCATCCTACCATCTGTTCTGTACCTGACCGTGCGATGAGGCTCGCTCTCTTTATCCCTCTCCTCATCTCCCGACATCTGTCCATCTCCCCTCTTTTGGTACGTGCGGTCCCTTTCCCATCTGACCATCCACTCACCACCTGCCATGTGTCCAGCTCTCTTCTGCGTCAACCTCCCACTACAATGTGCTCATTATATGTCATCTCCTGCCCCCTTCGCTTATCGTCTTCTGCCATGTTTCTTCTCCTATAACCTCTCTCACACCCTCATAGTTTTGGTGATACCACTCCCGTTATGTTCCCCATCCTTCACGTTGGCCTCCACGCCTATTCATCAGGCCGTTCAGCTAATCCATGTGGCAGCGTGAAAGGTCTTCCACGTCTCAAAAGTGCTGAGTTGGTCGGGCCATCCTCAATCCCAATGAAGCAGTTATTGAAGTAGTTGGTGGTGGTTAGACATCGCCTCCGCCATAATGGGAAAGTCCAGCGATGAATTAAAGGCATGTCGATTCGCCCACTGAACTGCCAGTAGTTAGATTGCCTCTGCCATAGTTGCACGATCAGTGAGAGATTGTAGCTACAGATTTTCTAGGCCATGCAGACACAAAGTTTTAATGCAACGTCTCGGTTTTGTTGTTGTTGTTGTTTTGAGTATATGTAGGCATTTTTGCCATTTTTGTATCTATCGATGGTAGAGCACAACTCCCGACTGTAAAGTTTTAACATCATTCTAGTTTCCTGGTTGTGTATCTGTATCTGGGATTTCTTGTTTTATGACAAACAATTTTCTTACTCTGTCTATGTTTTCATCTCATACCAGGGAGTTCGTGATCGAATGATTCACATGAATTGTTGCAGTTTTGTTATGATAAAGGATTTGTTGTTATATCATTGTGTTCTCTGGTCTTCTCTGTTTGAATGTAAGAGGATCTTGCATTTGGACGCTTTCTTCTCCAGTCTGTTAGGAACCTGATGTTTATGACATACCTTTTCACTCTTCTCATACAAGTCTTCCCACTGCTCATCCTTATTACAACTCACTGTTTGAAGTTTATCTAAGACCCCATTTGCCCATGCATGCCTGGTCTAGTTTCAGAGTTGAGACGATATTGTCCTGAGTTTCCTTCCATTTGATCATCCCTTGATAAACAAATCGTGACATTAAACTAATGGGTGTCAGGCTCTGCTCCTGCAAGCAATCCAGGAGTGACTTCCGACGCCAACAGAGGTTTGTGTCTCGGTTGTGCGACCAACAATATTGCAGAGTATAGCACCATTATTGAATTGTTGATTGATGTTATCCTGCTTGGTATCCGTCACTTGGTTGTACGAATCAATTCGTAGATAGTAGTACTACAGTTAAGTAATGTCTATGCTATTCGAAGTCCTACTTTATTATGGGTATATTTACGAATTCACCTCTTGGAATGTTATGTTGATTATATTGAGTATCAACATATTCCTAGATGTCTAAATACATTAACTGATGCATTATATAACTATGTATTAGATAGACATTTGGGCCATTTATAAACCAATCACATCACATGTATCACACAACACAAGATAAGCCAGTAGAAGCCATATATATGTATATAACGATCAAAAGTTTTTTACAAAAAGTTTCTGTCCAAGGACCAAAATTTCAAAATCTGAAGCTTATAGCTTCTACAAATTAGCGTCATGGGTGACGCTCGTGATAACACATGACTACCCAGGAAACCCTACGAAGCAATCGGCCAATAGACTCTGACACGCCCACCGTATGGCGCTGATAACGTTGAGGGATCTCTCCAATAGGCATGTCCGGAATTTCAGTAGTCAACCCTTCTAAGTTTTTCTCCACTGCCTCATAGTCTTCAGCATCCCATCGTGGCACTAGAGCTGCCTCTCCTCATCACTGAATAGGAGACGTACCTGGAGGTCGGTATGGCCCCACATCTGTGTCATCAAAAAGAGATTTTTGATCAGTTCTTGGACAAACATAAAAACATTTCATATGATAAAAATCACAAAAACATTTAAAAGAAAAAAATGTGTACTTCTTACCTAGGTCACCCCACTGAGTGTCTTCAGGTAGGGATAAATCCAGATCCCCTCGGAAGTCCAATATGGTGTAGGCGTAGTCATCAACCATCAGCATATGTGGCCACAACCATTCAAAGAATGAATTGTTGTATTTGATGATAGGCCCAGCTACGTGTCGGGCCATGAGGTTACACCACCTCAACATCCTCAGATCCTCTGGGGCCAGTAAACCCCACTCAACCTATAATCTCAGCAATGGAACCCTCTCAAGAAAGAAGGACACCAAAAGTGATCCGTACCCAAACTACTTTAGGTCACCCTTCCTGCATTTCTTCAACTACCTCTTCATACTGCGGAGAACTGCATCCGACCAGTTGAAGACTCGTGGCTCTGTGCACTCTATGGCATATTGGAAGTAGCTCTGGAGATCCATGTGTGGAGCTTCACTCCCAGCCATGCATGCTATGGTGAAAAGGATGGTTCTCAGGGTCAAGTCTTGGACCCCCCAAATAGCCACCTTACCTTTGCTTCTTTCTTCCTCTAGGACATAGTACTGGTGACAATACTCACTCATAGGGAGTTCACCGCCTCGGCTACCAGTCAAGCTAGTGTGGTACCCACACTGTGATAACCCTGTCAGAAAGTAGATATCCTTGATATCTAGGGTCAAGGTGTGGAATCCCATTTGAAACAATTATTGGTCCATGTCCCACATATGAACTAGGTACTCCAACAATCGGATTTGGGCCCTCATGCCCGGAATCCAGAAGAATTTCAAGAGCCCATAGTCTCGGAGGGCAGCAATGGTACCTGGGTCATTCCCAAAAATGGAATCTTCCTCTTTATGTTCTCTTTCTCACCACTCCAGCATCGTGATGGTCAAATGCCTACACAAGAACCATAAGAAGAGAATCAACAACTCATTTCAAACCTTGGCATATTTTTTATTGAGAAAAAATCAAAGTGAAATTTCATTTTTCGACCCTCACAAGTGCCCCTTTATCATAGTGTGAGATTCTCGCAGGTGCCTTTGAGGCCACCTGTGAGAATCATGCATTCTTGCAGGTCCCATATGGATAGCCTGTGAGAACGATCGGGCGTAAGTTTTGGCCCTAAAACAAATCCAAAACCTTGAAATTGCCAATGAAAATAAAAACTAAACCATGGAAAAGATAGGAGATCAAGAGCCTACCTCGTTGATGGAGACGGTTCACCAAATGGTCGCCTTTGCCTCTTAGGATCGAGCAATGAAAATTGAGGTAAAAAGAGGGGTTTTGGGCAAAGTTCTTGGAAAAATCACAATGAAAATGGTAAAAGCCCTTTTTACCAATATTTATTTACTTTTTACCATTCTTGTTGACTTTTATATTGTTTTATTCATCAAACCTAATGCCTAATATCCCTATGAGTGTGGATTTTTTGAGATATAACGACTTTGAAGTCCACTCGAAGGAGTACAAATTTTTTCTCTTTTTTCATCGTATGTATAACTGTTTTTTATGGTTTTTAGACAAAACCCCGATCTTGGTGTTTGTTCATTCTCGCGCTCGAAAATACATGAGAACGTAATCAAGCACACTTTTATCACTTTTTTGGGATCATAAAGGTTATATGAAAAAGGAACCCCCTAGAGTTATCTTTAAGCTATTTTCAGACTCTCTAAACATGAAAAGATTGTCGAACGATCTTGCTCTTTTCATGCTCGTTAAAGTATTTGAAGAAAGCATCTGTTGGGTGATAATTTATCCCTTTTCCAGTCTCATCAGACTATTTTATGAAAAAGGAACTGAGAGAGTTCTCTTTTAAGTGTTTTTACAGACTCTATAATCATGAAAAACCTTCGAGTTTTCTATCTTTGGACTCGTTAAACAAACATCGAAAGATCCGTAATGGGACCGAGCCACTCCTTCCTAGGGTTCATTAAAACATACTCTAAGGGACTCATCCGAAGGATGAGATTACATCAACAAGCATATGTTATCCCTCGAATCCAACTCATTATCCAGAAAAAAGACTTAGAAATTATTTGGTACCTTGGAACTTGCATGCCTCAATGGCAGGTTCTCTCACTTTCAACAGTGGGTTTTCATCATTGACCCCTGATCGAGAGATTCCGTTTAATGTTCGACCTCATCTCATTTATTCACATTCATTGTATTGTACTAGTGTACCTTGGGATTCATTGGCATTAATGGTGATTTCCCTCACACTTGTTAACGGTTTCATCCATGGATGGTAATCAAGTGGTTTCTACCATGTTCGACTTCAACACATGTAATCACATGGGTAGATTCATACTTTTAGGTGACAGGATTGAAGACCCTGGGTCTCATCTTTTTTATTCAAGCTGCGATGGAATATCTATGATTTGTTGACACATAGATCCACTTTTGTATGTCACGTGGCTATGTCATCTTAATTTGAGTCTTCTCGCATAGATCCATAGTGTATTCCTAGTGGCTATGCAGTATATTTGATGGCATGGATCCATGGTGTATAATTGGTGGCCATGACCTACATTCACGATGTCATTTGTTTGTGCTCTGAGTATGGGAATGCCTACCTCAAAACTGGTATTATATTCTATAGATGCTTGGTTGTTTGTAGGTTTTTGATTAGGTGCACTCCTGGTTTCTGACACACACACAAAGTTTACAAAGTATTTCTGTTGTCACAGATTCTGGCCTCATACTTTGGGGGACATTCTGTTACACATGATTTTGGTCTCTTAGGTGATGTCTTAACAATGGTGTATTCAGACTCCCAACAAGGACTTTTTGCCTAAGAAAAGTGGCTCTTGTCTCCTTCCAAAAACATATTTTAAAGTGAGTTCACAGGCTGCCTATGGCCTAGAGTACGAGAATCTCTCATTCTCGTAGGTCACCCACACTTAGGGTGCAAACTTCTCACAGTTTTCTCCATACACAGGGTGTGAACCTGTTTTTAAACTTGGAAAGGAGAAGAGGTCTCGAGGGTTCTAAAAGGGAATCTTCTAGAAAATGAGTTGGCATTCGTATGGTTGTCATTTTACTGACTTCTCAGATTTGATGGGATCATCCTCATCCATGTAACCATCTCTCCTTCTCCTATATATTGAAAGGTTTCTAATGGAAAAGGTTAAGCAAGATTGAAAGAAGAATTGGTGAAAGAATTGTGTGAAGAACCCTGCTTGGATAGAGGATTGAAGACTCTAGTTGGTATATCAAGAGGAATTGGATCTTCTTCATGCAAGTATAGAGCAAGTGTGTGTGTTGGAACCAAGGGTCACTGAAAGGAAGCTTGCGACATCAAGGCGATCAGGTTGTATCTTCTACTTTCAATTAATATGATACAACGACATGTCCCTTTCCCATAAAGTCACTTTTACTTTATTGTGTAATTCCTTGATCATATGCATAAGTTGACGTTGAATACATTTTTCTATATTCACTTTGGTTGGTTTGTGTTGTCTTGGACTTGACCTCACAAGAGAACTGGAGCGAAGCGGGAGCAACAGAGACCTAAGGAATCAATATAAAGGTATGTCACGTATTCCTCCCTATTAGCAGATTCAATGATTACAACTTAGGGAAAGAGTCATGTCCTGCCCTGTTTTGTTCTAGATCCAGGTGGATCTAGGGAGATCTGTTAGTGTCTGCACCTACTGATTAGTCTGATAACACTTTTGTCCTTACAAATGCACCTTCCACATTCCAAGGGTTGATGAATTCCATTTTCAGGCCCTTCCTTCGAAAATTTGTGTCAGTATTTTTTGATGATATACTAATCTATAGCAAGTCTTGGGAGGATCATGCGAGACATGTTTACAAGGTGATACAACTACTAAAGGAGAAACAACTATATTCCAAACCATCCAAATGTTTCTTTGGATTAAAGGAGGTAGAGTATTTGGGTCATATTGTATCTCATGAAGGTATCAAGGTATACCCTAACAAGATTAAGGCCATGATGGATTGGTTGATTCCCAAAACATTGAAGAGTCTTAGAGGATTTTTGGGTTTGATAGGTTACTACCACAAGTTTGTTCGAAACTATGGA